>RJWJ010009052.1:32143-51464 GCA_004363605.1 Indri indri | reverse complement strand
AATATTGCTTGGTATTTGGATAAGGAAACATGTTCTTTCAAAAGTGCCTGTTAGGCTGGTTCTCCATTTCTTGTATTTTGTCATATTAACTGATAATTTTGTTTGGCCCTCCATTTACCCTATATGTAGTCCTAGGATAACAGAAATCTCTGTCACATACATGAGAGGGGGTAAAAAAATCAAAATTCAGGATTTTCAAATCCGTAACATGTGTTCTTTCTACTTTCACGAACAAAGTACAAAATAAATTTTCAGATCATAAATTTTATTTATAAAAGACAACTGGCTGGGCACAGTGGCTTGCACCTATAATCCTAGCTCTCTGTGAGGCTGAGGCAGGAGGATCACTTGAGGTCAGGAGTTTGAGACCATCCTGAGCAAGAGCAAGACCCCATCTCTACTAAAAATAGAAAAATTAGCCTGTAGTCCCAGCTACTTGGGAGGCTGAGGCAAGAGGATTGCTTGAGCCCAGGAGTTTAAGGTTGCAGTGAGCTATGATGACGCCACTGCACTCTAACCAGGCTGACAGAGCGAGACTCTGTCTCAAAAAAAAAAAAAAAAAAAAAAAATAGACAGCTAAGTTTGTGATTTGTGAAATCTTCAGTGATATAAAATATTTGCCTTTTTTTATTTGCAAATTTTCCCCAATATTGTTAGGAATGGGAACTTGAATTTAAAAAGTGACCTGGAAACTAGAATTGATTACGCTTTGAACACTGAAGTGTTACTTTCTTTTGATGCAAATGGAATTTAAGCTGAAAAAGATCCAAACTAGGCAAACTGAAACCTGGGAATTTAGTTTCAATCAAAATATTTCTAAAAACTGTTTAAAAGTAAACTGTTATCAAATATGATGTTGACTAGACACAGCAGAGCACATAATACTGTATAATTCCTTTCTTATAAAATTTTATAACAACCACAGCTAATCTTTGGTGTTTGAAGTCAGGAGAGAGATTACCCTGTGAGCCCTGGTGTCAGGAGTGGAATGCAAAGGGGACTCCCCTGGTTCTGCCCATGTTCTGTTTTGTGGTGCTGGTTACATGGGTTTGTTCACCTTGTGAAGATTTAATTGCACTTTGCATTTCTCTGTGTATGTATTGTACTTCAGTGAAAGGTTTGCTTGCAAAAAAAAGTTGAACATGAGACTGTTTTCTGAATAGATAATTTCCTGTCGATTCAAGTTCCTATTTAAAAAGGGAAGAGAGTCACCAGCATTTTAACAAATGGTGTATCCTAGTATTTAGCTACTGATTCTTCACTGACGGTGTGATCTGTGACTGTTAAGAGGCTAAATTTGGTGTCTAAGTCTTGATTCTCTGAATTGTTGAAAGCTTATCTAAGGCAATTACTCGCACAGACATTTTTCCCCCAAAATAAAGCAAAACAAAACCCTGGCATTTCAGTTCCAAGACATACTTTTTTTTGGAAAATAAAAGCTTTATTTGATCTGCAACTTTTTACGTATGCCTCTAATATTTAGAATAATTTTTGGTAGATGTGACAAAAATGAAAGTATCTTCTTGAGGCATTTTGCAGCTGGGATGGAAATTTTTTGACAATTGCAAGAATATGTTTTGTGTAATGAGGCATGAATTCCTTTAGAATCTTTAGACTGAGCTTGAATGAAAGTGTTTTGACATCTGTTATAAATTCATTTGCACTTAATATATATAATATTAACCTGCTTAAAGCCTTTCATATTCCTGTTGCCAGCAGGATCAAGCCCAGAATCTGGCACACCAAACTCTTGTCATACCAGACTCTTGTCATCTGGTTGCCTATCTGCATGATCATCTTTAGACCTTATTCTTGTTTGTAAGGAAGTACAGTGAGGCTGTGTATTAGTTTGTTACGTCTGCTGTAGCAAAGTACCACAAACTGAGTGGCTTGAACAGCAGAAATATGTTGTCTCACAGT
The DNA here is from genome assembly GCA_004363605.1 of Indri indri. Lineage (NCBI taxonomy): Eukaryota > Metazoa > Chordata > Mammalia > Primates > Indriidae > Indri > Indri indri. Next base: position 49,544 of record RJWJ010009052.1, on the reverse strand, counting down.
TCTGTAGGCTAGAAGTCTAAGGTGTTGGGATGTAGAAGCAAGGTGTTGGGATGCTGATGTTCCTTTGAAGGCTCTAGGTAAGGATCTGTTCCAAGCCTCCCTCCAAGTTTGTTATAGTTCCTTGCTTTGTGGCAGCATAATTACAATCTTCACATAGCATTCTCCTTGTGTGCATATGTCTATGTCTGTCAAATTCCTCTTTTTTATAAGGACATCAGTCTTATTGGATTAGGACCCACCCTACTTCACTGTCGTTTGTTACATCTGCAATGTAGTTATGACCTCATATGACCTTATCTTAACTAATTATATTGGCAGTGATGACCTTGTTTCTAACATAAGGGCACATTCTGAGGTATTGGGGGTCAGGACTTCAACATATGAATTTTGGGGGCGGGTGGGATACAATCCAACCCTGAACAGGCAGGAAGAGCTTTGTTGTTAGGCAGACTCAGGTTTGAGTGACCCAGGTTTGGGTGACTTCATCAGCTCTCTTAGTTGTATGTCCTTGGATCAGTTGGAAAAGGAATTTTTTAATTTTAATCACATTATAGTGAACTTTTAGTTGTAGATTATATTAATTAACTTTTTATTTCTTCTGTTTCTATTGAAATTTTATTTCATCTTTTTCTGAGCCCCAAGAAATGATTGTGTTTTAGTATAAGAAAGATATTCAGATTTTGCATGTGCGAAAGGTAATTCTTTAGTGCATAAAAAATTAATATTTTCTATAGAGTAAAAGAAGAGAAAATGTTACTCTAAAGTTATTCCAGTAAAAAATGGGAAGTGATATTTGTTGTAAGGCTAATTAATCATGTCTCTTTGGATTTCCTAAGGAAAGGATCATTAAGTGTTGTGAAACCTGTACTCTGGTTGCTGTCTGCTCCAAGCACTGGCCACAAATGGCATCCTGCAGGAATTGGTTAGAAATGCAGAATCGCAGGTTCCTCCCTCAACTACTGAATCAGAGTGTGTTTTTTATTTTAATAAGATTCCCAGGTGATTTAAACACATGTTAAGGTCTGAGAATCATTCATCCAGGCCCGGGCTTCCTAGTCTTTTTCAAATAGGAAATGAGTCCGTTACTTTGAGGGTGAGAAGATGAGCATCCCAGCACAGTTGTCAGTTACTTGTGGCAGACTAGAATTTAGGCAGATAAAAAAAAAAAAATCTTTTTTAAAGAGGGAAATGAAAGATACGATTTCATGGCTCGAGATTTTGATATGAAGTACAATGCACACAGTTCAAGAGGAACAGAGGCAGCTGCAGAATTAAATTCTGAACAAATGATTGGGAATCATTTGCATCTTCTTTTAAAGCTCTTGATTATAAAGGGAACTGTGAACTTGGGTGTAAATAGAAAACGTGAGTGGGTGAGGGAGCCAAAACCATGGATAATAACTAACCACCATTTTTAAAACACCTGGTATTTTTCGGTACTGGGCTTGCTTTGTACATGTTGTTTCTAGTCTTTAGAAAATCCATACATAACCTAGGCATTGTTTCCGTGTTGTATACAGATAAGAAAACAAAGGCTCAGAGGCAGAGGTCACACAATTATTTTGTAAAATGGTATGGGCTTATGAAAATTGGTTAAAGCCAAGAATCAATGGACATTTGCATAAAATACCGGAGATAATAAAAAAAGTAGATATACCTGTGTTAAAAGAAAAAAAGTGACAGGCATGTTTCTTGGAAGATGCAAATCACATAATTACTTTGCCTTTTCCCTCTTACTCCTAAAATTACTTATTAATATATCTCACCTGCTTTGAAAAATTGTTTAGCCAGGCACAGTTGTGAGCACCTATAGTCCCAGCAACTCAGGAGGCTGAGGTGAGAGAATTACTTGAGCCCAGGAGTTGGAGGCCACCCTGGGCAACGGAGCAAGACCTTGTCTCTTTGAAAAAAAAAAACTCGTATCTCTCACTTGTTAGCTGTATGTAAAGAGAATGATTTTTAAAAAGGTAAATGCATAACACTTATGTAAAGTAAGCTGAATGGGAAGAGCTAAATTTTTCAGAATATTTAGCCTAATTGTGATTACTGGATTTGAACCCTTAGTTCACCTATCTGGAAAGGAAATACACAGTTTCTGTGATCTAATAAAAGTGAGCATATTGTCTTCATTAAAGTTTTTTGAATGCAAAGTGGAGAATATTGATCACATAACACAAAAGATAATTTGTTGGTGGAGTAACTCATGGGAAGCTGGAGAGAAGTCTTCAAAGCCTGCTTGGACCAAGGGCAGTTCCGATTATTGGTTGGTGGGAACTATTGACTGTTCCACCTAGGTGCCTCCACTGGTATAGTTGCCCTTCAGCTTTTTCCTGCCCTTGCTGTCACTGAGCTCAAGAGTCACAGTCCAAGAAGAGTAAATTTAGTTGGTCTAGCTTGAATTGCATGTCTGTATTAAAAAAAGACAGAAATCTAGACTTGTTGCTCCCCCTAAACCTGCACATGGTGGGAATAAGGTAATTCCCCACAATGAAACTGGGAAGCAGTTTGATAGGGGAGACTCCACTCAGTGACTCCACCAGAGTCAATGAGACCTTGCTGTCACATACTGATATTTAGAAATACTTTATTTTGCTATGTGTGTGATAGGTAGATAGAGGAATAATGTCAATGGAATGTACAACTTTACCTAGGCAAGAGGAGTGCGAATGTGAATAGAGGGAGTAGAATTATAATACATAATTATATGGTATAATGTGGAATTGTATTTTAGCGGGAAAGGAAAAAACAGGTGAGAATTTAAACTTTCAATTTGACCGTTGCACAGGCCAGAGCCCTTTCATTTCTACTGAAAATGGAATGAAAAATGAGCACCTGAACCTTAGGGTTTCCTCCCCAGAGAAATGCATTCTAACCTTGTACTCTTTGTGGCTGGTTGCTCTGGCTGCTGTGTTTACCTTCACAAAACCCCCCCCTTAATCTGTATTGTTTTGGTGCCTTCAAACTAGCATCTGTTGTTTTCACATATTTTAAACATCCCCTATGGCAGCCTGCAGCCACTGTTGGGTACCTGCCTGGGTGTCTTATTTCTTGAGGCATAATTCCTGATTTGTAACAAAATAGCTATCTTATTTCAGAGTTGCATAGGTTTTGAGTAGTCTGCCTTTTACCCTGTATTTTATATATATCTTTTTATTTTTAGTGAACATTTTTTGCAGAATATGAGGTTTTTCCTTCCCAGGTTGTCTGAATATAGAACACATGTATTGTCTTAAAGCACAGATGTCTTCATAAGAAACAGTGAACCACAGTGTATTCCAAAAGAGTAGAAATGTTCTTTATGTGGCCATTTAAAAATAACCCTTGATTAATGGGCAAGAACATGTTAAATGGTGATTCTTTGAAGGTGTTTTTATGAATTAATAATCACATTCAGGAATGTAACTTTCTGGTAATCTACCATCGCGATTTCATGGATCTGATGCTTTTACCTCTCAGATTTTCACCTCTCTGCAGGCATCCCCTGACTCCTAGTGTTTGATCCCTCTAGAGATTTTTTCAGTCCATGGGTCCTACCACTGTTCACAGTCCCTTAACCGCTTTTATCCTCCTACCTGATCTAAATACTTTCATTTTCATTTCTGTTGTGTGTCTTTTCCCCTGTTGGTTGGCTGCTGCAGGACAGGGATCTTTTTCCTTTTAGTTCACATGTATTCCAGTTGCCTAGAAAAGTGTCTAGCACATTCTAGGCACTTACTCATTCCACAAATATTTATTAGCATAAGTAGGATTAGCGACTAGAGCGCTTAGCTCTTTGTGTTTTGGGTGCCTCTTGTGGAAAGCATTGTCTTAGCTGTGCTTCCTTTAGGGGCTGGGCAGTAAACACAGAGCTTTGATGGAAGGACCTTTTGGGGAGGGTCCTCAGGACTGATATTTATATGCAGAAATGACTATCCAGAAAATTTACTTTGGTTTAAAAAAAAAACTGGTCTTGTTTGTTAAAGTTAGAAATCAAAGGACACTGCTCTACATCTTTTAAAATTCAGTTTGTAAATCTTATCCCATTTGTAAGTTAAACAAATGTTAATAGTCAGTTTTAAGGGATTTGAATTATGGATTGGCCTTGTTTATAAACTAGTTAATATCTTCAGCATTAAAGCTTGCCTTTGTAGTTTATTATTTTGATTCTATTTTTAATAAGTCTGTTAACACAAACTTTCCCAAATACTTAACTCTTCTTATAAAATTAGACCTATAAATGAAGCAAGCCTAAAAAACTCTCTTAGATATTTCTGTGCTTAGGTTTCAATCTTGACCACAAATCTGAATCAGTTACACCTAGAGAGAGAGGACAGCACAGTCCAGTTTACTACTGCATTTGGGATTACCCGAGGCAAGGAACAACCTATGTCCTTTTGTCTTCTCATCAATAAAATGGAGATAAGGGTACCTACCTCAACAGCTGTGATGGGATTAAATAAATATATACTCAAAGTTTAGAAAGGGCCGGGCATATGTTAAAGTCATTGTTCAAAGTATGACTATTTTAAATGGGAATTACAAGACTATTGTTCTCACAGGCCAAATTCTTTCAGCTATAAAAAGAATAAAAATATCAAATGTATCCTGATTTCTTTTAGCCCCAAAATGTTAATATGATACTTTTGATTCTGTTAAATGTTTCTATGCTTTTCTAAATATTCAATGGGGTGAAAGATGCATATCAAGTTAAGGAAGCTAATTACCACTCCAGTTAATTAGGGTTATTTAATTTTTAATCCTCCTAGGTCTAAAAGATATGCACCTATGGTTACTAAGTCTCCATTGTCAAAACTCCACAAGGAGATGGCCCGTGGCCTCACATTATCTAATTCTTTGAATCTCGACAAAAGTCTACAACTCTCTTATGATTGATGGCCTGAATTTTAAATTTATTTTTTTAAACATTCATTTCATGTTTGGCTGTAAAAACTAACGAACATGATGGGATCCTAAGATAATGTTTTTCCTCTCCAAAGATAAGATTTTTGAACCTGTTGGGATAGATTGCATTTTTTCATTTTTAGTATATACTCTTTGTGGATATTTAAAATGATACTCGGTGGAATGCTTGCTAGTTCACACAGTCTTGTTTGACAAGAGATGATGTTTTATGAAGTTCTTCCAGAGGAGATCATCCGTTAGTAGATAAGGATTGCAAATGGACTTCATCTTCTATTCAGGTGGTTGGCTGGGCCCCTTTGAAGGCCTGGGATTTCGAGGCTGAGCATAGGTTCATTTGGAAGCAATGGTTTGATTAATGACAGTGTTTTTTTTTGGGTACAGGTATGGGAACATTTGCCATTGCTGATCTAGATTCATAAAATGAGCTGAATTTTCAGCCCAAATGAAGTATATAACAAGGAACTTGGAGATGTGATGTTAGAAGCACTTTATTATCCTTGTGACGGCATTAGCTAAAAGGTGTATTTTGTAAGCTATTGGACAGTACGTTTGATACTAACATCTAGAAAAATTCTTGAGCAGTTTATAAGCAGATGGTTTCTGAGCACATGTCATTATCAAATAAAAACTCTTTTACATCATAGTCTTCTGTGGTATAAGATTTACATTATCAGTTGAGCTGCTTATTATTTAGTGAGCATCTTTAGAGCAGTGGTCAGCAGACTTTTCTGTCAAGGGTTAGATAGTTAATCTCTGGTGTAGCTACTCAACTCTGCCTTTGTAGCATGACAACAGTGATAGATAATAATATATAAATGAGTAGGCATGGTTATGTTTCAGTAAAACTTCATTTATGGATACTGGAATTTGAATTTCATACAATTTCTATGTCAAGAAATATTTGGTGGCTCACGCCTGTAATCCTAGCACTCTGGGAGGCCAAGGCGTGAGGATCACTCGAGGTCAGGAGTTCGAGACGAGCCTGAACAAGAGCGAGCCCCTGTCTCTACTAGAAATAGAAAGAAATTATCCTGACAACTAAAAATATATAGAAAAAATTAGCCGGGCATGGTGGCGCATACCTGTAGTCCCAGCTACTTGGGAGGCTGAGGCAGTAGGATCGCTTGATCCCAGGAGTTTGAGGTTGCTGCGAGCTAGGCTGACACCACGACACTCACTCTAGTCCGGGCAACAGAGCGAGACTCTGTCTCAAAAAAAAGAAAAAAGAAATATTATTATTATTTGTATTTTTTTCCCCAAGCATGAAAAAATTTCAAAAACTATTCTTGTGGGCCTTACAAAAATAGACAGCAGGTCAGATTGGACCTGCAGGCCACAGTTTGCCCGTGGTTTTCTGGCCTTAACCTCTAGTTCAGCCTGTTTTTATAATCCTTAAAGTTCTTTCATCACCTAGTATTTTGTGCAACATTTAAAAATATAATTTGTTTGATCTCTCCAATTAAATTTTGTATGTATGTATGTATTTAGAGACAGGGTCTTGCTCTGTCACTCATGTTGGAGTACAGTGGCGCTATCATAGCTCACTCTAACCTTGAACTCCTGGGCTCAAACAAAGCAATTCTCCTGTTTCATTCTCCTGAGTAGCTAGGACTACAGGCGTGTGCCACCAAGTCTGGCTATTTAAAAAATTCTTTTGTGCAGACAGAGTCTCACTGTGTTGCCCGTGCTGGTCTTGAACTCATGGCCTCCGGTGATTCTTCTGCCTCAGTCTCTCAAAGTGCTGGAATTACAAGTGTAAGCCACCACACCTAGCCCCTTTAGATTTAAAAAAAAATAATAATTTTTACGTGTTTGCGTTGTTGAAACCATTTAGGTATTAAGTTTTAATTTTTTCTGTTTGCTGTGAAGCTCTACCAGGCACAGAATAATGCCTTATAAATAAGGTAATTGTTGGGATTTTCCCCCCTGGTTAATTCAGTATAAATTCTTCTGAAGAAGCTTACCAGTGAAGATACCCTTGTGGAGCAATTGCCACCCCAAATGATGCCACTTTGAAACCTTATGTGTTTGTTTCAATTTTGTTTTAGAAAGATTATACATATTCTCTACATATAATCTGAACAGAAACTGCTTGAGGAAGGACAGTGAATTACTTGGCCATTAGAAACTATTACAAATCATGAATGTTATCAGAGATATTATCACCTCACAGTTGTATGATATGTTCTATGAGTCTTGTAGGTTGGCTGTAAAAGCAAGCCTTCCAGAGCCCAGCTCTGTTCAGCACAGAACCCGAAGGTACTTGATTAATACGGTAGTGTGGGGAGAGACAACAGAGGGGCAGAGCGTTCTTTTGTTTGAATTTTCAGGCTGGATACTAAAATCAGTCTGGTGGACTGTGATGAGTAGAGTTCCAATCACAGTGCATCAAGATTTATATTTACCTAGAGTATAATTGGACTGAGATTTCCTGCAGTTATGTTAAAATCCTCTGCCCTTTTGCTTAGTGAGCAAGCGTTTGAACTCCTAAGCTCTGGAGGTTTAGCTTTAGCTGGCTCAATTAATTGTTAAATGTTCCCTTTATTCTAATTATACATTGATGCCTTGCTTTGTAGTGGCTGTGGAAATTGCTAAAAGAGTTGTTTAATCTGTTATACTCTATCAGTTTTGTAAAAAGCTCTTTTTAAAAGGAGACGATTTTGATTTGAAGTGGCATGGTGGTATTTGAGTTGGATAACATAATTTAAATTGAAATGCAGGAATTTGGCTCTGCCTTGACAGAGATTGGCTTGTATTTGACATTGACCCATGTGTTTGTCATCTTTCCAGATATTGCCTTCTATTTATTCTGACAGCTCCACCAGCTGAGAAAACCAGAGTTTCCAAAATTAAAAATATTGTCTGTGAATTTAAAGATGGAGCAGTGTATTATGTTTGTTGAATTACTCTAAAATGTATGTGGACAAGAGTGATTTGTTTTTCTTTTAAAAACATTTAAATACTGCAGAATAGATGCTTGTGTGCATGAGTTTTGCTTTGGAGATATCTGAATACCCTAAATACTAGAAAAAGTAAAGATACATGCTTCTCCATTTCTACTCCTTCCTTTGTGTTAGTATAAATTTTATAATATGGTTTTAAGTACCATAAGTAGATGGGGGGAAGGTAAGTTAGTTTCTTGGTTCTTTCAAATGAATCCGTCAGTGCCTAGAAATGGATAAACTTTTTTCTTTTCTCCCCCCCCCCCTTTTTTTTTGAGACAGAGTCTCACTCTGTCTCCTGGGCTAGAGTGTAGTGGAGTCATCATAGCTCACTACAACCTCAAACTCCTGGGCTCAAGTGATCCTCCTGCCTCAGCCTCCCCAGCAGCTGGGAGTATAGGCATGTGCCACCAAGCCTAACTTTTTTATTTTTTATAGAGATGGGGGTCTCACTATTGCCTGGGCTGGTCTTGAACTCCTGCCCTCGAGTGGTGCTCCCACCTCAGCCCCCCAGAGTGCTAGGATTAGGTGTGAGCCACAGCACCCAGCCAGAAATAGATAAACTTCTAAAGTCACTTCTTCAAGTCTATTGAATTCATACATAATGATTAATTGTCATTAAATAACCGGTACCTTTAAATCTTTTTCATTATCGTCATTAAAAATATGCTCAAGCTAATTAGGCAGCATAGTATGTGGTACCTATGAAATATATTCCACAATTGTTCACTCATTTAACCCTTAAATTTGTTTTCTCACTCATACCTCTAAATTTCCTCATTGAGTTGCCTTTGCAAGAAATTCCCTTTCAGTAATGTCCTGTGTGATAATGTATGGTGTAAAATGTATAAACTGAACTGTAAAAGGCAAAGATATAGTTGTTTTATATTCCCTTAGAAGGCTGCAGGCATTGTTCTGGCTTTCTTTGTGTGCTGGGCAGATGTTGATACTTGACAGATGGAGCGTTAGTGTCTCACTGTAGACCGATCAATAGAGATTGATATAGTTAAAAAAAAAATGGGGTGGGTTTGATTATGGCTATATGTAAAAGGGAAAAATGGAGTGAGTTTATAATACAGGTTTTTAGTATGATTTCTGTATGTTGCTTTTTATTCTCAGTTTTTACATTAGCATTTTACTTAGTGCTCTATTAGTAAAACTATGTATAACTGTTGGCCCTAAGGCAGGCTATCGTTATTATTAGATGGTACGTATTTAGTTTTCAGACTTTACTTGTTCTGAACATTTGGTATTATACTGATATTATGAAACTTGTATACTGTACAATTACCAAATTGATTGTGGAAATGTTAAAAGTACTGTATATAATTACAATTTTTCCTCTTTAGTAGAGAGGAAGGAAATGTCACCAGAAGGTCTCACCTGGTATGTTGTATTTTTACATTGCCAGGAACAGTTTAGCTGAAAAGCAGTGGTTTAATTACCACTATTCAGTAGTGCAGAAATACACCTAAGGTTTTGAAGTTTGCATTTGAGAATTACTCTAGCAGGACTCAGACTTGAGGAGATTATGCATTTTCCTTATAAGGAGTTTTATATCTTCACTTTTCAAGCTAGGCAATGGAGACCTGATTTCCAGTTTGTTCTCTGTACTGGCTGGAAGACATTTTGAGGGAGAGAAAAAATCTGGGCTATCTTTTAGGCTCATAAAGTAGAATGATTTTGAAGTCTGCAGCAGCTATGCAAAAAAATAGATATTTGGTGTCATGGAGTAGAGTCTTTTTAAAAATTGCAGTTGGCATTCAGGCCAGGATTGGTGGAGTCTGATTGTAGAGACCATCAATTTTGTCATATGTTTTACTTCTATTATTTCCCGATTGTTAGGATTCTGAGGGCTGTGGGTCTGACGCATGAACATATGGATTTCCAACTTCCCTTTTAGCGTTGTTTCTGTAACCCAACTTTTGTAATAATTAAAGGTGGTCTGTTTTTATGTTCTCTCACCTGAATTCATTTCCTGCTTTTTCTTTTTCCCTTTGGGTACATTTATAATATTTGGCTATAGGCTTTTCTTTTTATTTTTCCCCTATTAACTCCCTCCTGCATTTTTCCTTTTTGATGAACAAGTAATACATTATCAAGGAAGAAAATTGAAAAATTTAGGTAATCGAAAGTTCAAAATTAAAATCACTAAACCACTGTTAATATTTGTTGTATAGTCAGCTTTCCTGATAAACATATATGGAGTTATGCTATTCACAGTTTTGTGTTGTGCGTCTTAACATGTGCTTAATTTATTGCCATGCTAGTAATTATAAATCTGAACCATTTGGTAATGCCATTCATGCTGGGGTTCATAACCTAGGGTATATGGCCAACCAAGGAGACCGAATAGAATTCAAGGGACTTTGAACCTGGATGGGAAAAAGTGGAATCTTTACTTTCACCAATTCATTAACTTTCAAATGATATTTAGCATTTACTTCACTTATGAAGGTAGATGATAAACCACAGTAGTATTGGCAGTACCTGTGACACCAGTATAAATTACAGATTTTCTCCTGTCCCATCATGTAGGGAAAAACATCTCAAGATACTGTTTATGGTTTTCACTATTTGAGATTGTGAATGTTATTAAGGGAATGACCTATAGTAAATCTTGTTACTTAAATAAGTAAAGAAGTACATCTATCATTATATTGCAAATGTGTTTTTTCATAAGTGTTTCAATATATGTTGTTTTTGTACATTTAAAAACTTTTTTTTTTTCTTTTGAGAATGGGTCTGTAGAATGCTAAAGTCATCCATGGCACCAGAAAGCATTAGGTGCTCAAACATTATGGATATATGTATCACAAATGAACTCGCTCTATATTGATGGATTTTAGGTTCTTTCCAGATGTTCTCTGTTATGAACAACAGTGATGAACATTTATATATTTATATCAGCTCACTTTCCTAAGGAGAGGAATGGTTGAGTTAGGTGTATCTGGACACTTGAAGATTTTTCATTTATTACAATTTTTTCTCACTAGCTCTGTGTTTCATAGGACTTTGGCCTCTGCGCGTGACTGAACTTGCGGTTTTGAAATTGGAGAAGTGTTGTCTAGGTAGAGCAGGAGACTTTGCATCATGTTTTTTTTTTTTTTTTCTTTTTTTTGAGACAGAGTCTCACTCTCTTGCCTGGGGCGAGTGCTGTGGCGTCAGCCTAGCTCACAGCAACCTCAAACTCCTGGGCTCGAGCAATCCTACTGTCTCAGCCTCCTGAGTAGCTGGGACCACAGGCATGCACCACCATGCCCGGCTAATTTTTTCTATATATATTTTTAGCTGTCCAATTAATTTCTTTCTATTTTTGGTAGAGACGGGGTCTCGCTCTTGCTCAGGCTGGTCTCGAACTCCCGAGCTCAGGACGATCTGCCCGCCTCGGCCTCCCAGAGTGCTAGGATTACAGGCGTGAGCCACCGCGCCCGGCTGCATCATGTTTTTGATGGTAAATCTTCACCTCCGTGAACAGATTAGACACATTTGTGTGCTTTGTTTTTGGTTCATAGGTTAATGGCATGGGAAGGAGATAGAGTGGCGACAATAGAGAAGATATCTCTTCTTTTCTACTATGAAGTACAATATGGATTATAGTCTGAGAATTCAGGATACTATGAATTTTGGTTGGCTTACATTTTTATTTTTGTATTTTATTTTATTTTTTTTATTTTTATTTATTTATTTATTTATTTTTTGAGACAGAGTCTCACTCTCTTGCCTGGGGCGAGTGCCGTGGCGTCAGCCTAGCTCACAGCAACCTCAAACTCCTGGGCTCGAGCAATCCTACTGTCTCAGCCTCCTGAGTAGCTGGGACTACAGGCATGCGCCACCATGCCCGGCTAATTTTTTTCTATATATATTTTTAGCTGTCCAATTAATTTCTTTCTATTTTTGGTAGAGACGGGGTCTCGCTCTTGCTCAGGTTGGTCTCGAACTCCTGAGCTCAGGGCGATCCGCCCGCCTCGGCCTCCCAGAGTGCTAGGATTCCAGGCGTGAGCCACCATGCCCGGCTGGCTTACATTTTTATTATATAAATGACATAACATTTATATCATTTAATAAATGGTATGAATTCTAGAAAATTCATCAGTAGTCCCCATATTTTTGTGGAAGAGCCAGCCACATATTCCCTCTCAAGTCCTGAAATCAAACCCTTACAAGCTGGGCGTGGTGGCACGCACCTGCAGTCCCAGCTCTTCAGAAGCCGAGGCAGGAGAATTGCTTGAGCCCAGGAGTTCAAGGCGGTAGTGTAGTGCCGGTATATACCACCTGCCTGACCCCTATACGCCATGCCAGCCAGTTTGCAGGAATGGTGACCATCCTTATTCTTGCTTGTGAAACCTTAGAGCGAATCATGCTAGGAACTTGACATAGGTGTTAAGTCTCTTCACTGAGGAAGTTGTGGAATATGTTCTGTGTCATTTCTATCTGCCTCTAAGAGTTGATTCTGAATCCTAGTAGAAGCTTATAGTTTATGCCATCTAATCAAGCTATTTTGGTCACTCTAAATGAAGAGCTATATGTTCTGTTTTTAAATGCCCTTGCCAAGGTCATCTGTTCTAGCTTTTCTATTTAAAAAAATTAGAATGTTTTCCCCACATCAGTGTTCTGATTGCCACCCTATTCATGAATGAAATTTAAATATTTTATCCCATTTGAAAATAACTTAAAGATATTTGAGTACAGTGGCCAAAAATACTGAATTGTGAATCAGAAGTGGATTCTCTGCCTGGTTCTTTAGCTCCAGTCAAAGCTTCTATTATTCAATTGTGTGTGGCCGTTTTCCTTGTCATGTCAGGCTCCATTTCATGCCCCACCTACTGCCCATGTGTTTGCCCGCAGGCTACCAGGAAGGGTAAAGAGAGCAAGGTTTTCCCTTTTTAGTATTCAATTTCCAGAAGTTGAAATATTATAGGTCTGCTTTTATTCCGTGGCCAGAATTTAGCCACATGATGGATCCAGCTGTAAGGGAGGCTAGGAAATGTGGTCTTCATTCTGAGGGGCCTTGTGCCCAGCTAAGCACCAGATATTCTGTTATTAAGGAAGAAGGGGACAATGCATATTAGGGTTAGTCAGCAGTCTCTGTTACAGAGACTCAGAAACAAGAACTGTTAAAATTGTTAAAGACATGTATTTATTTGTTTCCATGTGTAGCTCTTAGATTGTGAACTTGTCAAGGGAAGAACAATATTTTTCTTCACCTCAGTATCTTCAGCACTGAGCTGGCACATTGGCAGTGCCCAGTAAGTCTGTGTGTGAATATTTTATGAATTTGTGATTCTGTTCCTTGTGGAATATTTTCATACTCATTTTTTAATGTACTTTCAACAAGACTTTCCTGTTACCAGGCTGTTACTGCTTTGTTTAAAGTGGAGAAATTAGCTGGGCACGATAGCTCACACCTGTAATCCTAGCACTCTGGGAGGCCTTGGGGGAGGATCGCTTGAGGTCAGGAGTTTGAGAGCAGCCTAAGCAAGAGTGAGACCCCATCTCTACTAAAAATAGAAGAATTAGCTGGACATGTGGCCTGCGCCTGTAGTCCCAGCTACTGGGGCAGCTGAGGCAGGAGGATCGCTTGAGCCCAGGAGTTTGAGGTTGCAGTGAGCTATGATGATGCCACTGCACTCTGCCCAGGGCAACAGAGTGGGACCCTGTTAAAATAAAAAAAAAAATAAGAAAATGAGAAAATAAAGTGGAGAAATTGTCTGGGCACAGTGGATCACACCTGTAATTCTGATGCTTTGGGAAGCCCAGGTGTGAAGATCAATTAGGGCCAGGAGTTGGAGATCAGCCTGAGCAACATAGTGTGACCCCGTCTCTACAAAAAGTAAAAAAATTAACCAGGCATGGTGGCACGCATCTGTAGTCTCAGCTATTCAGATGGCTGAGGCAGGAGGATCGCTTCAGCTGAGGAGTTTGAGGTTACAGTGAGCTATGATGATGCCACTGCACTCTAGCCCAGGCAACAGAGCAAGACCCTGTCTCAAAAACAAAAAAAACAAAACACACACACACACACACACACACACACACACACACACACACACACACACACACAAACCTAGAGAAATCTTAATTCCGCGCCCCCACCCCCTGCCCAAAAGTTCTAATACATTTTGTCTTAGCAGATGTTCAAAACGTGATTTTTGCAAGGTACAAATGACAAAAGAGTATGCTAAAGCAATACTCTCGTTAAGTGTTACATTAGCCCAGAGCAGCTGCACTCATTTGGTGAAGTGTGTCGAGTACAGTTTCATATAGAAAGCATCCAGAGTCTCTTATGGCTCAAACAATAAAGAAATCTCTCATCTCATTTTGGGAATCAAGAAGCATTTACATACTTGAAATACTACTACCTTGCTCAAATCTGTGTTAATTTTGATTATAAAAGTGACAGGTGGATGCTAGATTACTAGACAAGATCCCCCACCTCCAAAGAATTCTTTTTAGGCTGAGAATATTGTATATGTCATAGAGCAAAATTACTACATGTAGAATCTTGAGACCGATTAAAAATCATCTCAATATTTATTGTCTCAATATTGTCATGTTAAATTGACTGGATGTGTTAAATTATTCTTAAAATGTCTTTGGTCTTTGACTTCAATTTTAAAATACCTGCCCAAACAACAATAATGACAACAACAAACACCCAAATGAAAACAAGGATTTAAGGGAGAGAAGCAGGAGGTGTGGTTAGAATCAGATTGTCAGGGAACAGGTTTTACTTGCCCTTAAAGTTTGTGTAAATTAAAGCAAGGATTAAATTTGAAGCCCACTGAAACTGTTAATAGACTTTGAGCAAGCTAGTAGAATTTAGCAGTATTTAGTAGTATTTTGTCAATCAGCCAATAAATAAGAGCACAATCTTCTATGTCTAACTTTTTGGAAGGTGTTTTGTGGAGATATGGTAGGGCAAGATAAACAAAAACAAACAGGATTTTAGCCCTCAATCCCCCATTTTGTGGGGAGAAGTTACACTCATTCAAGTAAAGTTATATACTACTAATAGTGAGTGGGCAAATAACTGAATAGGATGAACTATAAGTTGGTGACATTCGGGACCTGGAGGTTGGACATGATTGCGATAGGACCAGGTAGAGAAAGAGTGTCTCTTATAGTAGCAGTAGCACAAGGAAGAGCATGGATGGGGCTTGACTGAACTGTGTGTTATAGGATCAAAGCCAGCTGAGCAGGTGTAGAGTATCCAGCTGAAAAAGGGATTGAAAAGGGTATCTGTGCTTTTCTTTTACTTCTCTCATTTTTATGTGAACTGTAATCTGTCATTCTGTGACCCTGCTGTTTATAGTTTTGGAGCAGTAAATTCTGGGTGCTTGCCTTACTATTATTTGGGTGCTGATTTGATAGGTTTCTTTTAAGGTTCATCTTTGCTTGCCTTTTTCTCCTTTGAGCATCTCTTACATAGCTGTGTGGATGTTTAGGTGAAAGACTAATCGCTCAAGAAGAAAAATCACTTATGGGACTCTTGTACTGTCTGGTAAATAAAACTCGGAAGTAAATTTCTGTTAAACAGAATATCCATCTCAGAAGCAGTTTACTTCATTATATCTTAATATGTACCATGTGCCTTGTTTGTAAATCCATATCATATATTTAGTCTACTTTTAATAAATTTCGCTTAATGTTGACATTGTGACTGATTTGAAATATTATAAGAAAATCATCCAATAGTAAAAAAATGTATGTATAAGACAGAATAATCTTCAGTTCTGCTAACTTAAAAAAGTTCATAATGGCCAGGCATGGTGGTTCATGCCTGTAATCCCAGCACTTTGGGAGGCTGATGTGGGAGGACCACTTTAGGCCAGGAATTCAGGACTACCTTGGGCAACAGTGTGAGATCCTGCCTCTATAAAAAATAACAAAAATCTTAGCCAGACATGGTGGCATAGGCCTGTAGTCCCAGCTACTCAGGAGGCTGAGGCAGGAGTATTGCTTGAGCGTGGGAGTTTGGGGTTACAGTGAACCAACCATGAGAGTGCCACTGCACTCCAGCCAGGGTAATGGAGCGAGAGACTGTCTCTTAAAAAAAAAAAAAAAGTCCATAGTAATAGAGCATCTTTCAGTCTCGAGGGACAATTAAACTTTTAATTTTTTATGCTTTGGTTATATTTAAGTCGTAAACCTTTCTGGAAAGTTGGAGGTAAATATTTGAATGGGAAGGAATATTAAGTGAATATATACATTAACCTTATAAGGAAGGCCTCCAAGATTTGGAAGATGCCTATAAAGTACAGAGAAGTAATTGGTGTGGGAAATTTTGTAGCTTGATGCTTGATCTGTGGAACAGTTGCTTTTACAGAATTGAGAACTGCAGGGTACAATTAACTGTCATTAATTTCGTTGAATAGAAATATGTTCCATTTACTGTACAATCAGGAGCCAGGCTTGAATGAGTTTAAATAGATGAAATCTAAATTATACTGACAGTCCATTAAACAGTAGCAGAAAACCCGTAAAGAAAATGGATTCACTGTGATACCAGTTTATAATGCAATCATTTGCCAAGTAAGAATTATAACCCAGGCATTATGAATTCTCCTGTGTATTTCCAGTGAGCATTGCAAATTGGTTGCATCATTTATTGTGAAGCCCAGGCTCCTAGTGCGTTGTTTTCTGAAAAGAGGAGCAAGCAGTGTTGCTTGAAATCTGCTCTGCAGGATGTGACACTAGAAGATCAGACAAGCAATTTGTTTGTTGTCAGCCATACAGGGAGAGAAGAATTTTTATCCAACCTACCTGTCACTGATGATTTTTTCCTATAAATACGGGCATAGTGTTCCTAGAAGTGTTTGGACTCTTTCTGCATTGGTTTCCTAAATGGTAACCAGATCTTTGCGTTCAGGATCTGTCAGCATTTCCATTAGTAATAATCCTCTACTTAATAGAGATTTTACAGCAGACTTTTGGGGGTGGGGGATGGATAAGGAGTCATTGAATTGAGGGTATGGTTGTTACCTGCATTTTTAAGCTTTGGGAAGCAAGGTACAGGGGGGCTTTTAAAGGAACATGTTTAGAATGAAATATGGAGATGAGAGTACTTAAAATGTTCTTTGCTTGGGTAATGCAAGTATCAAACCATGGCTAATATTTAGCATATCAATATAGCTAATAAGATTTCTGCTGCTGGCAGGGTGGTCTTGCTTTTTCTTGATTTACAGAGTTCTTAAGTCCCTGTAGCGTATGACTGATTTGGGAAGAGGGGAAGGTGGTCGTGCTGCAGCACTTACTCTGAAACACCAACAGCGCTTCTTAAAGTTAGAACGATAGTTGGTACCTGTCTTTATGTGGGAATTTAAACAAAATCCCTTTTTTAGTTTGTTATGACCTGCTTCCTCTTCCTCAACTTGTTTGTTTTTTCTCATAATTTAATTTTCCCTGTTAGCAATGAGGATAAAGACAAATGTTTGCTAGTAGTATATTGTGTCCTGTCCTCAGACAGAAGCCCATGTAAGCTTTGTAGCACCACTTAGGGATCGATAGACATTTCAATACATAGAATTTAATTACTATGAAGTTTAAAAAAGAAG
>RJWJ010009052.1:13425-32043 GCA_004363605.1 Indri indri | reverse complement strand
GGGTCTCGTTCTTGCTCAGGCTGGTCTGGAACTCCTGAGCTCAGAACTATCCGCCCGCCTCGGCCTCCCAGAGTGCTAGGATTACAGGCGTGAGCCACCGCGCCCGGCCTGATGCAGCCAATTTTGGTGATAAGTTTATAGAGTCAAAATACAGAGTAAGGGTAAGGACTGGGAAAGTGTCCTTTACTGAGGTACTGTTTTCCTGATTTTTGTTCCCTTTTCCCTTTTAAGTTCTTCACTATTACCAGACAATGTGAATATCCCCTCATAGGAAAAGATGTCTAGCAGAACACCACAAGTAGGCCACCTGGCAGTTGAGTTATTTCAAAAGAAGTGTTGGGAAACGGCATTCATTTTGTTTATATTGATAGAGCATAGCAAATTTCTTGCTAGAATGTCATAACTTCTTTTCTGTTTTTATTGCATCTTCATTTATTCATTTGTTCCTCATATAATTTTGGAGTGTTTACTATGTAGAATAGTACATTGTTTATTGTTTATAGAGGTGAGGAATGGTGACAGTTTTGGCTGTTTTACAGATGGGGAAACTAGAGATGGGAGGGTTTTTTGGAGGCCATGTAGTATGTCTGTGCCCCTAGGTTGGAATTTGGGTATCAGGATTTCAGTGTCATTTCTACCATGCACACACATGTACATAGACACTCTTTTTGTGTTTTGCAAATTGGGCAGACACCCATATTTAAATAGAGGGATACTTAGGACTTTTTATTCTGTAACATCCGACCAACCCACTGTTACCTCTGATGTTGAGGGTGGAAGGATCCTGTGTGAGAGGAATGGAAAGCAGAAAAGCAAAGCAGTCCTCAGGGTCATTTTCCCATGTTCACCACTGTGCCACCCTGCGTGGTCTCTGAGAAATCTCTTTGTGAGAAAGTCTTTGTTCATCTGTGCTTTTTGCAAGAGGTGGTTTTCTGTTGGAAATTGTATTAGAGTGGCACTTCCATGCTTTGCAAAGGGATGAGAAGATATTTCAAAGATTAATAGGTAGAAAAGGCATTGATGGAAAGGGAAATTCTTTACAAGACAGAGCAGTGGCTGAGTATTGCCTGCATATTGTGACCACAGCTTTAATGCTGGGGCTCACAGCACTGCTTGCTAAATTAGTGGGTGAAGTAAGTGTCCACTCTGCTCTGTAGGAGGCTGTCGGGAAGGATGCTGACAGGTTCTTTGTGTTTCATAATGACAAACTGCCTGATGCTTCAGGCTGTGATTTTTACCCTTGAGAGGAACCTGTTCTTGCTCTATTTACATAAACTTGCTCATTTGCTGAGGGTTGAAAAAGAAGAGAGGGCTTTCTTTGCCTTGAGAATCTGCCTTTGCGTTTTGGCTGACTTCCTTCCCCAGCTTAGCAAATGCTCTGTTGTTTACAGATGGCGCAATAGATACTTGGATGCAAAGCTAGAGGTTGTGAGAAACAGCCAGAAACACCCCTGTTCAGTATCATTGCTCAAATTATGGATTTTGTTGCTCTCTGTTCACAAGTATTTGAGGTCACTTAATCGTGTGATCCATTCCCAGGCAGAGGGTAGGTGTCAGAGAATAAGTCTCAATCTAGACCCATGGTTTCATTTCTAAACATCCCTAGTAAAGAAAAAATTAGTTATCATGTGTTATTTGGAATAATTGAAATTGATAGTAATAGCCTCACTCATTTTTCTGGCCCATTACAGGCATGCTGATTTTAAGATTTAAAAAAAAAAAAATACACACACACACACACACACACACACACACACACATATTTGCCCTGCAGCAACCGTTTGCTCAGTCTGGTAAATACGTGTTTTCATATGGGTAATTTTGAAAATGTGCATTATGCATTTAATGGATCACATCAGCTTAGCTCATTTCTTTCAGAACTGCTTGCTTTCTAATAAAAAAGAGCTCTTTTTATTTTTTTTAAAAAAGGTGTTACAGTTCTTGTATTGGCTGTGGGGGATTTTCAGGTTGAGAGTCATTGATCCAGCTGACTAAAACCAATTTTATAACCAGCTCCAGACAATCTGTGCACTCATAAATTATATGAAAATCTTGCCAAATCATTTTGGCTTTAAAAGATTACTGGACATATATTCCAACTGAGATTTTAACATTGCTCTTGACTTATATTCTTTTCCTTTCCAAATAGACCGTTTTATTTTTGTGCTAACTGTAAACATTTATATAAATCATTTTCTTAAATAACTGCTTGATTAATGAAACAAGGGGGAAATATGTCTTATATGAGTATTTGGCTTTAATTTAACTTGGTTCTGAATATTTTTTTTCTGAAGTGGGGGTCTCACTGTGTTGCCCAGACTGGTCTTGAACTCTTGGGCTCAAGCAGTCCTCCTGCTTCAGCCTACCAAGTCGCTGGGATTACCAGGTGTGTGCCACTACACTCAGCTTTGAATATCATTTAAGAGTAATAAAAAGCAAAATTTTTTTCTGTGAGACTTGAACTCTTAAAAATTCTGAATTTCTTAGAATGTATTCTCTTTTTGTTGGGTCATCCTAATTTTTGTGGGAGGGTTATAAAGAAAAGTTTGACTCTACAATAATTTTTTTATGCTTTTATTTTAAAAGCATAAATTAGATAAATCAGTGCAAAACAATGTTTTCCCCCCATTCCTATGGCAAGTTAGACATGGTGTGAAAAATTTTTAGTTCGTATTACTCCTGATCTTAGCCATTCTGTGTTTTCTGACTATTCATGTAAAATAAACTCCAAGTTTTGTCACTTAATTTTGCAGTGAGCTTATCTGCCCTTTTTTTTTTTCTTGAGACAGAGTCTCACTGTGTTGCCTGGGGCGAGTGCCGTGGCATCAGCCTAGCTCACAGCAACCTCAAACTCCTGGGCTCGAGCAATCCTACTGTCTCAGCCTCCCGAGTAGCTGGGACTACAGGCATGTGCCACTATCTGCCTTTTTTATGAGTTTCAAAATACCGATAGAGATAACCTGATAGCTGTTTTGCTGATTACTAGCCTTGTGTATTGGACTGTCACATACGAATTTATAGCTTTAGATCAGTTTGAGTTGCTGTGGTAACTTTTTAAACAAACAGAGGTGGCTTTTAATCTAGTAATAAGTCATTAATAAGTAATTGTGGTAATTCCGTGTGTCAGGTTTGAGGATGTCTCTCACACTTGCTTATTCCTCATGGCGACATTCTTCGGGCCATGTGTATGAGACAGCCTCCAATAAGACCTGCTGAGAAGTGTTTAAGCAAATAGATATCAGTGGCTGCCCTTAACATACCAGAATGTTTCTCTCCTTCTTTCTCAAACAGAGCTACATCCTGATGCATTGACGAGTAATCATTTTCCTGAATGTAACTATAAGTTACACAGGTTTTCCTTCCTTTTCTGGAAAGCTTTTTAAATATACAAGTTAATAGCTGTGTTGCGTCTCAGAGCAAGAGGGTTTGCAATAAAAACAATTCAGTGCAACCTTTATGGAAAACAGTATGGAGATTCTTCAAAGAACTAAAAGTAGACCTACCATTTGATCCAACAATCCCACTACTGGGTATTTACTTACCCAGAGGAAGTCATTTTTATCAAAACAACATTTGCATGAGAATGTTTATTACAGCACAATTCAGGTTGAGTAAGATGAGTAAATAATTGATATCTAGAAATTTGAAATACTGACAAGTGGGTACAACATTTAATTTCTTAATTAAGAAATTAATAACCTTGAGTTGTTACAAAATTGTGTAAATTGGAGCTACAGTTTTTATTTAAGGAATCAAGTTTCTTCTGTTTTTACTTGAATACCAAGTTAGGGGTACAAAAGAATTATCTACCATGGTGGAAAGAACTCTCTTGCTTGTCCCTTAAGATGGTTAGCATGTTAAATTGATATGCCTAAATGTTGAAGCAGAGTTCTTCAGCGTCTGGGACCCTGGAACAAAATAGAAAGCTCAGTCAACAGTTCGTTCCTCAGCTACTATTTTGCATGGATTCAGGGATTAAATCTCTGTTGAGTTTGCCTCTGAGTAGAGAAATCATTTAGGGAATTCTGAAAACCTAAATAGTTGGCATTTAGATTTCTTCTTTTTCTGGAGTGACTTTTGGGTAGAGATCCTGATGTCCTGAAGAAAGTTTCTTGGAAGGATGTGCCCTTTAGTGAGGGCTTGCTTCACGATCTACCTCTTAGTGGGCCTGCTAGTGCTCTCGGTAGACTGGCTTGTCCACCGGAGGGGTGAATCCAAATCACTACTCCTCTGCTCTTTCTTGGCCGTTAACATGTATGACAATTGATGCGGTAGAGGAACTTGCCTATGTTGTCAAGCACCTAAGTTATCCTAAGACATACTCATTCTGAAGGCTAAAGAGAAGAGATAAAATGAATGGCATTTTAAATATGACATTATGGTCACTCTCCCTAGAAGATTTGATTGACTGTGGATACCTTTATTTCTCAGTAAATAATACATAGATTTTCCTGTCCTAAACTTTATGATAATCTTGGGTTGTAATGTGGAGGAGTTTTATCTTTCTCTTTAACCACTGCTTTCCTTAAAATCATTGCTTTTTTAAAAAAATAGTGTCTCATCGTGCTGTTTTATAAAGCAATCTTTTAGACTCAGCTATTGAGAGCATCAAAAATAATTACCCAACCACTGCCCTGTCAAATGTAATTCAAGAAAGCTCTCTTCTTCCCTGAAGAAAATGTAATTTGGTTTACTTCATTCCATCTGATTGGTTGCCTTGGTTTTCTTTACAATTAGAAAATAAAATATGTTTAGGTTAAAATAGTAAGTTATCTACAAGAGATTAGTTTTCTTTCTCTTCCTTGCTTTAGATGAAAAGATCATTGTAATAGAATGTTCAAGCTAGTCTTCTTTGCATATTTCATTTATTTCCTCACAAAATATTTATTAAGAATAAAGTAGCACTTGGCAAAGCCATTTCTCTTGGTGAAGACATGAGAACACCTATCTGAATAAGATATTCAAGATTTTGTGTGATCTTGAACAAATAATTTCTTTTATCTAAATTTCATCAGAATATTGATAATCCTGTGGGATCCTTCCCTCCTTCTTCAGGGACTTTGAAGAGAAAATACTTCAGGCTGTATCAGATTCTTTAAATTATTAGAAAAGTGATCAAAAAGAACCCAGGGTCTGTTTTCCTTTAGTTTAAAGTTATTTGTAATTTAATATCACCTTCAAAAAGAAATTTACTATAAAAAGTATGTGCCTTGTTGTTTGTTTGTTTGTTTATTTATTTATTTATTTATGCAGTGGCTTTATGGGCCCTGTCTTTGTTCCTTAAAGGTAAATGCCATTGTTTTAAAATTTCTTTTTCTTTTAAAGACTGTGTGTATATCGAGAGTCGGAGGCCAAACACACCATATTTCATCTGTAGCATTCAAGACTTCAAACTGGTAAGCATTTTTTAACGTGCCATTCATTCTGCTGTGTGCCTTCCCCTTTCCGGTGTCAGCGCTTGGTGTATGCCTCTCCATCACTATTGGCGTGCTCACCAGTTGACCTTCTGAGTGCCAACTGCCCTGTGGCCCTGACATTGAAATAAGGCAGTTACTAGTTTCATCTTTACAGTTTTATAGCACTTACTGTTATAATGCTCATATTGTAAACAATGTTTCTGAAGTTTTTGTCCCTTTAGTAGCTGTTTTGACAATTTCAGAGATTCCCCTGAGTTTCTGAAGTAGTATGTTTTTTCTTAGCCATTGTTAAGAGCCTGAAGTAAAAATAAATTTAGCAATTGTTGATGAGTAGGAAAAATTATATAAATGGGCCAGAGAATAGTTTCTGGTGGAGAACTGTAGTTTCCTCTAGTATTTTGGTGGGTATGGAGTGCATCCGGAACTGCTTTTTGGGCCCTGCCAGGGTTAGAGGTTAAGAGAAGGAAGTCTGGCTTGGGCATGATATAGCTACTATACTTTCTTTCCAATTTTAGTATATGTACTGCTGAAGTGAGCACAAAGTTACTGTACTTTCTCATTAAAAACTTTTTCCGAGTACATAAGTATTCATATTGCCCATTATGAAATGTCTTGATTTTAGACTAGTGGTTCCCACACTTTAGGCTTTGGATCCCTGGATGTCTGTAGAGTTGCAAAGGGCTGTAAATAAATAAACATTCTCGGTCTTATATAAATAAATACATCTCATACATGTCTGTACAACTGTTTTTCAGGTGTATTAACATGCTGTTACGATTTTTAAAATTCACTTACATAAGAGCACGGTTAAGAATCACTGTTTTTTATGTATTTTCCTCAAACAATGATACATGAAATACTAACAAAGTAGTATCATTTGGGAATCTTTTGAACCATTTTGATCTTACAAAGGGATCCTTGTACTTGAAGACTGTGAACCACTGTCTATACTCTTAGTAGCTCGGTAGAGATGTGTATCAGTATCTTTGAATGCTCTTATTTCGAAACCTTTTTGTAACTTGACAATGTTTGTGTTCTGACATTAATTATATGTGATAGTTCAGTCTAAAGAAATGTAGTCTGAAAAGATCTTTAACTCTGCATCTCCTTTGTTTCTTCTTATCATTTTTAATGACTGCAAACATCACATTAAAATATTCTGATTTAGCTGGTTTAAAAAATTGCATGTCATTTTCCTTTATTAAAAAGTTGTAGTTATTGTATGCTTACCGTTTTAAAAAGAAAGTCAAATGTAAAATGTACTTCCAAGATTTATTTATTCTTGGTAGGTTGCTTTTGCTTCCCTAGTTGCTTTGCAGGGTGGCCTTACAGTTTTAATCTTGTAAATCAAATGCTTTCTGTTCAGTTTTTATGTTGATATGAGTTTTTACCATTTTTAGAGCTGTTTGCTATTTATTATATCTTTCCTTCTAAAGAATTTTTTTTTAATAGATATTGCACTGACACCTGAAATGTGGACAGTGGCCTTGTTTCCAGAAGAATTTTATTTTGGTAGTGGATGCTGCTACTGCTCTTTCCCTGCTCATTGTCTTTCTGCGTGATTATTTTACTACTTGGTTTGGTAAAAATACCAGTACACCATGGAAAATATATAGCTATGAAATAAAATTACAAAGATTTTTCCTTTTACCTATTAGATTCTGAACCCCTTTTGTACAATTTTTACACATTAGCAGGTGCCTTGATGTTTGAACAGTGTCTCTTATGAAATGCTGATTACAATGTGATAGTTGCTGTTTTGGGCAGAGGTTCCTGCTGAGTTACAGTAATTGCTCAGGGTATTAACAGCAATAAAAGCTGAAGCTTCTGTTGTCAGTATTGGTCTAGTATAGCACATTAAAGCTGTCTGCAAAAACAATGTGGGAAGTAGGGTGCAATATGTTTAGATATGTTTTTCTAAATCGCACACTGCTATTTCTCATGTTTTTGTTTGAGGTTCTGTATTCAGCACATCCTCATAATTGTATGAGAACAAGAGAGATAATGAAATATTTGCTCCTGGAAGAAATGTAGTTATTCCCACCTTCTTCTTCTTTTCCTGGTCTCTGTACTTATTAGAAGATAACCAAATAGATGAAAATAATCAAAATGTTTTTTCCCTCCAGTTTACCTAAGCTGTGAGGGGAAAAGATGAGCAGAAGGCAATATGCTTTGGTTCTCTGCAAGATTTTAAAAAGAAGAAATTGAATTTGGTTTTGCCCACAACAGATAACATGGCAAGTGGAGCAATGAAAAAAGAAAACAAAAACCCAATAGTTTTGAAATGTGGAGTAATTATGTATTTTATCTTTTTAGCTATCATAAAATAAAAAATTTGTTTGGGTTGTAACTGAGAGATGCCATAAATGAGAATTAAGCACTTTACCATGGTGGATTTTTGAGTATAAGATATATTTGGGGGCTAAAAATAACTGGACAGATGACCTTTATGGTACCTGTTAGGTGTGATTACCATGTTAAAGGCAACGAAAGTTAATGAGTTGAGACCTGGGGATGAGGAGACATTTACCAACAATCACCAAGACTAGCATAATGCCAATTTATTGAACTGAGGGTCCCTGGGTAAAATTTTGCGTACTATTATAGTTCTATATGAGAGAAGAGGCATCTTTGTATTTTATGTGGGAACCTGGGTTGTCTTCTAGGGTCTGCCACTACATTCCTCTAGAATCTGGGTCCGTGATGTAGAACATAGCTGCTTCTATGTCCTTGTCTGTGTCTGTTATCCCACCAAACTATTAAACAGTCTCCCCTTTCATTCTCAAAAATGTCCAGGTTTAGATGATACGTCATCTTGCTTATGGGATAGTATCCATGGCCTCTGTTTTATTAATACATAACAATCAAAACACATATGGACGCCACCATCCTACACTGGTAGATAAATTTAGAACTCACACTTTCACAGAGGCAGGTGGAGGTTATGATAGTACAAAGTAATTAAGTTCCTAATTGAGCTGAGGTTTTTAAAGATAGCGTTTTCAAGGGAAGTGAATTACGTGTTCTATTAGGAAGCTTTCATGCTCTTAGGAAGTATTCATTTGATTTAGCTTATTTACAACGTGGGAGATCTAGTTTTGTTTGAATACATTGACCAAAGTATCTATGGAAAAAGTACTCAAAAGCAGGGACTCATAAGAGAGGTAGTGTGGAATTATAGACAGCATATGCTTAAAAGGAGGAGAAAGAAGGATCATCAGTTAAATAAGGTAGCTTTACACCGTAGGTTTCTGAACTGAATAGTAAAATAGCTGGTAAAATATTTGGCTCTTTGAAAAAATAGTAATATGGAATGTCAATCTGTGATCCTTATGGCTTGGCATGAAGAGATCAATTGAGCCAAATTTCTTTTTTCTTTTTTAGAATTTAGAGTTGGGAAACTGAGAGACTGAGGGCAGTTAGCAGAGGGGCAAAGCTGGAAGGATAAATGAAGAATTGCCTTAAAGTAGAGAACGAGGTTGGGGCAGGCATAGGCAAGCTGACGTGCAGGATAGGAAACCAGGAAAGGTGGAGAGGACTGGTGCAGCTGTGGGGAGAGCAGCAGACCCAAAGGAAGGGAGAGTGCCATAGCTGTGTGTCCTCTACCCTTCTGAGGCCTGCGCTGATGGTCCTCCCACTGTTTTTCTCTCTGAGTTAAAGGCCTCTTTACTTGGGCTAGCTTGAGTGGATCTCAGTAATTGCACCTGAAAGGGCCTCGTATAACAAATTCAATCCTTTCTTCTGCTGCCCTCCTATGGCCTTTATAGGTCACCGTGTGACTTCGTTTGCTTTGACGGTTTTGTTCCTGAATGAGTCAGTATCACAAAGGAGCATTGTATCAGAGTGCAATTAGGAATGTTTTGGGCTTTAAACAATGCCTCCTATGGGCATTTATTGAAAGCCTACTTTGTGTTCTTTGGTGAACTCAGCACCATAAAGAGGACTGAAGAAGTGTAAAATATTGTTCCTTCCCTCAGTGATCTTAGATTCTAATTGCAGAGACAACTTGTGGCATTAGATGTCAGTCTTCTATGGAGAACATTCTGAATAGGATCGATGAGGAGAAAGCCATTCACTTTTTGTTCTAAAAGAAAGATTTCTTTCTTTTACTAAAAACAATAGCATTTCATTTTTTATAGAAACCCAGGCATTAGGAAGCATAATAGAGATAATTTGCTATCTAAAAATAATCATGGACTCTGAGAATGCTAACAAGATCACTGAGATTAGTAATTTTCATTCACTATAACACCAAGGGGTTCCTTGTAGTAGTTCCTATCTAATTTTTTTATTTACAGATCAGTAATTGAAACGATTCCTTTAATATTCTACATGGAAATTCTATGTAGATTCCTGAGCTGCTGTCATTCATATGATAGAAGAAAACATACTTTTGGTTTCCTAGATTTATAGTTGTAGATGTTTCAGCTCTTACTTATACCCATTGAGTTTCCAGGTAGTATATGTAGCTATTACAAGTACTATTTTGGATTAATATCATTGATTCAATTTGGTTCCTTAATTGTTTTTTTAAAGCTGCGAAAATTGTCCTTAAAATTAAACCTGGTATAAAGATTCCTTGGAGTTGGGGATATGTCATTAGGGTTGTTATGTTGCTTCCAGTTGAATATTAGTTGACCTTCACATATTGTTACCGCTTTGCATGGATGAGAATGCTATTCTGTCATTTATGCCCCTGACAGCGTACATTCTGAGTGCTGGTCGTGAATGTGGAATAGCTAAGGCTGCACCACTAGTTACCCTGGAGAAGACGCATCTCCGTTACTGCTGTGAATGTGGAGGCCAAATTATTCATGATTTAATACCGTATCCCTCTCATTGTTTCATTGCCAAGTGTGAGCAGCTGGAAGAAAAACATTTGGAATTTCTCTCTGATCTCTGGTCTGTACTCATAACCCTACTTCAAAAGCTGATTGCTACCCATCAACCTTTATTTATGCCTTCCCTGACAGCACAGCAGAAGAGGAGGCTGCAGAGAAATTAACTTCTGCTTAGGCTCTACTTACCATTGAAGTTTTCCCCCCTCCACCAAATTCGGTTTCTTAGAAGTGGATTAAAAGCAACAAGAAGCTATTTTTCCTTCTTTATAATGGAAACTTACTGAAGATGAGTAATTATATCTTCTTGTTTTTTTGTCAGAAACATAGGTAATGTTGGGAGATACAATCATGAAGAGACTTCATTAATGTGCACTCTTTGTGCATGCATACATGTGTACACACAGTGACTTAATTATCAAATTCATGCTTCTACACCACAATTTTTTTAATCCCAGCTTGGCTATTGTGATCACTTATCACAGAATGTGTGGTGTGTGGACGTTCGGGAAATGGGCATTCATTCAATAGCAGGTAAATCTTGTCCTAGAGCCCTTTTTTTTTGTGGGAGGTGGGCAGGAAATCCACGTAATTTGAACATGGCTATTTAGAATATGGGATATGTTATTCTGGTATTTAGGTGAGGGGTGATAGATTGCACCAGTTGAGAGCTTGTACTTTTTTCAGGTTGTCTGGGTTCACATCATCAGTTCGTCAGTTGCTGTCTTTCATGATGTTGGGCAAGACACTTAACCCTCTTAACTTTTCTTTGTTTACCTGTGAAGTTGGCATATAAACCACCTAGATTAAAAGGTCAAGCCTATAAAGTGTCTACTGTCCTATAGAGTGACAATGATCGTAATGTTATTTAGTTGGCACGCTAGGTTTACGCTTTGAGGACAGGCAAGATGTCTGTTTTGTTCGCTGCTGTATACTGTATGCTTAGCTCATTGCCTGGCTGTAATGTCCACAATAAATGTATATTAAATATTGGGTGAAATAACATTTCAGTGGAGAAAATTCACTGGATTGGTTTTTTAAAAACCTTAATAGTAGTTTGATATGCTGTATGCATTAACTACAAACTAACTTGTCTATTAAACATGCCAGAGAAGTCTGCTCACTTATGTTTGGTCGGACTGCAGTATGTATTGAAATAAGGAGTTTAAATGAATGCAGCCAAAGTCATAACATTTTTTAGGCATTGTTGTATTCTGTTGAATTTTCTAAATGACTGACTTTTAATAAAGATAAATGAGGGCTTAGTGTATATATGAACATCCCAGAAAAGGGCAGCTGTTACGAAAAATGCCTTCTGGTATGATTTCTTCCTACGCGAAACAGCGATTGCTTTTCTGTTTTTGTTTTTAGCAGTCCCTCAAGTTAGGCCTGCAGAATTGAGTACTTCTTTCTATAGTTCCTTATTCTCTTTACCCTCTTGGTTTATGCCCTATAAAAAAGTCAGTACCACCTTTGTGACTTGTGTGGAGTGTTGGATAATGAAGTAAAAACCTTAGTTTGCTTATGAAGTGGTTTCAGTATATAGCTATCATATACAAGGACTGAATGGCCTTTTCACATATAAATTTGAAATTTATGATTTCATTTAATCCTTTAAGAGGCAAGAGGTAGGATGAAATTCCTTAGCCCTGAGGTTGGTAGACACAGAGGAGGTGGTTGTTGGCTATCTATACGCAACTCCCCTACCCCCAAATTATGGAGCAATGATATTGAAGGTTTTTTTGAGCCACCATATCCTTTGTGCATGCTGTGGATGTCAACTTATAAACAGACCAGAGTAGTATTCACATAAGTAGAAGTCAGAGTGAAACCTTGGGAATAAATAATCTCCGAGCATCTTATTGGCCCCATTTATTTGGCTTCTCAGCAGTCTGTTTTTACTCATGGCTGACAGTCAGGGTAGACCACTTGGGATTATAAGTTTTAATTGTTCATGATCGCTGCGAGGTTGGATAATTCGTTTTCTTCTGATTTAATTGAGCTTTAGGACTCCATTTAAGGAACCATTGAAAAAGTTTTGTTATATGCATTTCTATAAAATATTTTCCTAAAAATGTCATTTACTAAACTTATCTATATGTGAAATTTTTCAGTGCAGAAAACTCTAGGTATTTAATTTTTTTTTAAGGAGCTTAAAGTTTGAGGCAATCTGATATTTGCGGAGATCTGCTATGCAAGAATATTGGTAAAGTCTTGCTGTTCAAACTTGATTCTTCAGAACTGGAAAATTGTAATTCATACGTATATGTAGATATTTGTGTTAAGAATCAATAGTCCAAGAAAAAGCTATTAGAAGTACTGAAAAAAAATCAGGGAAACTGAGATAATATTGACTCTGATTTTGTATGTAAGAACAATGATATGCTTTGAAAAAATGCCTTTTTAAAATGCTTAAATTGTTTTAATAATTACTTGAACTATTTACATATTTAAAATAATGCCAGGTGCTTAGAAATGCTTTCCTAGGTTTTTTTTTTTTTTTTTAATTTAAAAGTGTTAATTTGAATGAATAAGCATTTGAGTGGTCTGGTTAATTGAATTCCCAGTAGTAAGAGATTAACCAGAAATCCATTTTTATTTTGATGCTTATGGCAAAAATATTGAACATACTGGGCATTCAAGTGCACAATTGAATCTTCAATTCGGAATTTGCAGTGCTGGTGGGGCAAGGAGAAAGGTGTGTGGTGAGAAGGTTATGCTACTAACACTTGGTATTTGTATTGTCACTGAGTCCTTGGGTATCAGAGACTGACTGCACAGAAAGTGGACTGTATAGAGCCCAGGATGTACTCTGGGTGGTAATCTTTTGAGAAAGAAAAGAAAAGAAAATGATCATGAGAAAACATTCCTATTATTAGCTTATTTTCTTATTTTCCTGGTATTTGTCTTTTAAAAGAGATCTTCAAAAAAATAAGTAGGAAGTGTGTTAAAATCTTGGTTTGCTGAAAGTTGTTAGAGAGTGATTCTTTACTTCTCAAAGGGAATTGTATGTTATAGAACACTCTCATAATGATTTAATATTAAAAAGTTTATCTGTAATTTTAAAACAACTTTAAGAACAGAGGTTCTTATATAAGTATTTCTATTTTATAGATTTGTTTTCAGTTCATTTAAAATCACATAAAATTGGATTGGTTACTTTCTAAAAAATGTTATGTGCTCTCTAAAATATTTGAAAGGGAACATATTCAAACTATTATTTGAGGCATCTTTTTTGGTACTTGTAAGGACTGTGCTGGCTTTCAGAAGTTGCTCGCCAATCTTTTTTTTGTTGGTTTTAAATGTTTTCAAAGTTAATTTTAAAAAAAGCCATATATGCTAAACTGGTTTTGCCTATAAAAATAAATAATGTCTCTCTTGAACTTTATGCTTTGTGCCTGTTCATTATACTTACCTAGTGAGCATTTTGAAAAAATTATAACTTATTTGAATGCTGTCTTTTTTTTCTCTGTTTTTAGGCCTTTGTCTGTTTTCCTTCCCTTCACCTTTACAAAATTAAACTTGAACTTTGAGAAAATGGCAGGGTCTTTCTCTGGCCACCCTAATGCCTTGACTATTTCCTTATTAAGTACATGTCTTATGTCTCTAGCATCTCTCATTAGAAACTCTTCTGAAAGCTCAGTTTGTCCACTTGTGGTTCATTTTACTGTTGTGTTTATATGACACCATTGAGTTTTTTGTTGTTACTATAAGCAAAGCATGCCAGTGTTAACTGTGCTTTGGCACTGTGTCACATCTTAACTTGGTTATTTTGAGGGGCACACACCATACTGCTTTATGACAGGACTCAGATGAAAGTGTGGAGCCAGAAGGGTTATGTGTTTGCTCAAACCGAAATAAGGAAACAGCTTTGATTACTGCAGAAAGGTTAACTTTAGTGGTAGAACAAATTTTCTGAGTTCAGAGGCCATCTGCTAAAGGATTTTTGCAGATACCTGCTTGTGTGCTGAGTGCCCCTAATAACCAGGGTATGAGGAGGCATTGGGCACGTTAACTTAAAACTGTTTTCTTTTTTAGGTCCACAACTCCCAGGCCTGTTGCAGATCTCCAACTCCTGCTTTGTGTGACCCCCCAGCATGCTCTCTGCCGGTGGCATCACAGCCACCACAACATCTTTCTGAAGCCGGGAGAGGGCCTGTAGGGGTAAGGAGAATCCCGTTTTTAAAAGCTGTCAGTATTTTATATCCCATAGGGTATAAAATAGGAATATTACCTCCCTCCCCAGAACCCCTTTAAAAATGTGCTGTATTGTATGTGTTTTTAAAGGAGTAACAAGTACATGCACAGAGGAAGCCAAATACGGGACTTGCCTTACCCCTCTAGGACAGTTCCAGAAGTTAGCGGGGTTTGGTGGAAGGGTATTTTGGCACCAGCAGAGAGCATGCTGGGCTGCTGCAAGGAGCAGGAGCTGGCAATCAGCAGCGAGTATGGATGTTGGCAACTGAAATGGGGATTAAAGGGGGTAAGTTTGAGTCCAGTTGTGGAGTGTGCATTTCCCCAGGCTCATTGGGACTCATGACCCACCAATCTAAACTATTTTGGTTGCTGTCCTCTCAGGTGATGGTTTGTAGAATATTGCTCAGAAATAGTGAGGCTTTTCTGCAACACTAGATATAGAATAAGCACTTCAAAAGGCTTGGAATGGGGTGTAGCTATACTTCTCACAGCTCTACCCTGGTGATTCCTCTGTTACCTGGTGGCGATTTGGGACATCTGAGAGGCAGCAGGATGAAGTGACTAGTGCTTTACCCCTTAGAACACAGGAGCCCCGTGTTGATGATCTAGAAGAGTTATTTCTTTGTAGCGTATCTCCCCCTTTATGAAAGTACATGTCTGTCTTCCTTTTCCTTCCTTTAGGAGGATTTAATGGTAACATTTTCTGAAAGACAGATATTTATTGTTCTGGATGACTGCTGGGTACCCAAGACTTCTGTTAGTCACTAAGGAAGTGTAATTTTAGTTACTAAAATCAGTGTAAAGAAGTGACTGTGGGGCACAATTCCTACTGAATTAGAAAATAATGCAAGAGAATAGCTATCTCTCTCACACACATACACAATAAAGATGTCGTCAATGTATGATGAATTGTTCAGTTGCAGTGTAAAATATTAGTATATTGGGACTAAGAAAAGAGAGTGCTCCAAATGGGCTGTAACACTCAGGGAAGTTCTGTGAAGGTAGCTAAGTTTTGAGGAACTGGGTATGTTTTTGACATGTCAGTAAGGCATGCATAGGCAGAGTGGAGGAGCCTTCCCAGGTGTACTTGTCAACCTACCTCTATAAGCAACGTAGGCAATGAGCCTGGCGAGTCTGGGAGTCATGAGAAGATGACCCACAGGACGTCACTGAAGAGCACAGGTTAGTGGGTCTCGGGAGGCAGAGGTGGAGATATAAAATGGGACCAGATCATAGATGACCTGCAAGGTTAGACAAGTTAAGATTTTATGTGATAGGCAGTAGAGGGCTTTTGCAAGCTGTTTTATTCCAGGCAAGCCAACTTGCAAACCACTGCTTAAGAAGATTGGACAGCAGTGTGCAAATGGGGAAAGATAGTGGAAGTTCCAATTAGGAGGTTAGGGCTGTCATTCATGGGTAAGATGAATAGGACCAAGATAGTGGCAATGGGATATTAGTAATAGTAACAAAATCAGGAGTAACTGTCACAATAACAATAGGATATTTATATAGTTGCTTGTGTAATTACTTAAGAATTAGACCAAAAAAGGGTTCACATTATGAAAGCCTTGGAATTCTTGAAATAATAGCCATTCACAGTGGAAGGCAGAACCCAGTGTAGTGGATAAAAGCCTGGTTTTAATCCCTGCAACGATATACTGATATCCTAAGGGACAAATGAGTAGACTCCCAGTTTGACTACCTACTTGTAAAGCTTCAGCCTTTACCAGTTACTATCGTGTTTCCATATGTAGCCAAGAAATAGGTTTTAGCTTTCAGGCTGATACTTTCTTGTTTTATTCTTTAATCAATGTGGATGTCATTGTTAGACTGTTTTATTTATCACCATAGTCACTAATCAGGATCTGCTGAATGGATTGTAAATTTTGCCCATGGTAACATTGATTTTTAGTAAACTTTTTATATTGGAATTAGTGATGACTAGTATTTATTTTTTTGGCAATGAAAGTGTTTGTTTCCACCAAGGATTTAAATAAGTTCATGATTGGTGGAGCACTCAGATACATTATATGTAGGTTTAAGAAGATTTTGTAGTAAGACGATAAATCTTCTTTGAGTCAAGATGATGCTGCATAAAGCTAACTGTATTGATTGTTCTTTAATGATGCTTCATGCTGCCAAAGTCATTTGAGCTGGATCTGAATTGGATCCAGTTGGCAAAACTCACCCCCATGTGTGGAGCTCTCATAAATTCTGCAGGCACACAGATCTAATACAGTGTAATGAGAGAGCTGCTGGGAGAAAAAATTGATTACAGGGTTGCAGACAATATCATTAACATTTCTTGCCATGGTACACCAGATGTCTTCCCTAATAGACTATTTTTGTTAATTTAGTTTTTATAGGATAGCATTGATTGCATCATAATTTGATTTTTTTGCATATTCAGGTATATGTGATATGTATTTCTATGGTATTGAGGGAATAAACTCATCAGATTTAATTTCATAAATTTTTAACTTATCTGTTCATTTTTGTATTTGCGCTGGAGAAACAACATTTTTACTTATTACCAAGAATCTGTTAACTTGGATGTTTTATAGCAAAAAGTACCGTGTTCACTGGTGGCGGGAGGCGTGGGTGGTTGGGAGTAGTGGCGATGGTAAGAAACCAAAGATAACGTTGCCCAGATCCTCCCTAGACTGGTCAGAGAGTATTCCACCCCCAGATGATTTAGGTAGAAGCTGCATGGCAGCATGAGGGAGTCTCTAGCCAAAGTAGAAAAGGTGCAGCTTTTCAAGGGGACTTAAAATGCACGTTTATTTCCATTGTTATGGATGTGGCTGTGTAGGCAGGGTTCTTGTTGGCTGCACCATCATCTTCACTAGGAGATCAGGGGCTAGCCAGTAAGGGTCCTTAGTTATTTAATGTTTTTACTCATTTAGCCATATCTTTTTGTTTGTTTGACCTCTGTTGAGTGGCCAACACACATAATTAAGGCAGTATTATAATAGTGGTTTGAGCTATTTTATTTCAGTCATCATTTTTTTTTTTCACTGTATTTTTGTTTTTGGTACATTTTCCTTTAGGGAACTTTTTTACTCTTGATGTGTTTCTTTGTAACATGAGACACATTAATTAACCTTTTTAACCCTTAGTTTTACCACTTATGGATATAATGCTACTGTCTACATCAAATGGTTGTTGCGAAAATTAAATAATTCATTAAATTCCTTAGCATAGTACTTAGCATATAACAAGCATACATTAAGCATTGTCTATTGTCACATAACACTTTTGATTTATACAAATTCTGGTTTTAACTTAATTAGTTTTCTAGACATTCTGAATCTGAGGGCCATACGCCTCTGGTTGGTCTCTTTGAGTTTAAAAGGGTCTGTGAACTTCCTGAAATTGCTTGCAAAGTCTTATATGTATGTGCATTTTTCTGGAAAGAGGATCTATACTTTTGACTGTGGATGCTTATCAGTAGATTCCTAAGGTAATGAAAATGATTTTAAAATTAAGATTAAAAACTGCTGCTCTGGAAAGGTTCTGCAGTGGGTCATTTAAAACCTCATATCAGCTTGCTGTTCATTAAGGAAGTAAACTAACATTGAGTATTTACTTTGTACCAGGGCACTGCTTCCCTTTGCACATAGTGTAATGTATTTAATCTCCACACAGTCTGTGATGTTTATTTCATTTGCCAGACAAGAAAACTTTAGGTTCACATTTGCATAAAATTCTTGCCTTTAGTGAGTGACAGGACTGAGGCTTACATCTGGGGAACTCACCCTAACCTGGATCCTCTTCCTTGTCCTCATGGTTGACTGTTGTGATTCCTGGGCCATCCTTGCCGTGATGCTCACCTTCGCTGCCACTTTACTAGAGAGTTTGAGCTAACATGCGGTTCATTCACTTGGAAGAGTAGATGGCTTCTGCCATTCAGAGTTATACAGGCTGGCCCTTACGCTGAATAAATGGATAGTGGTATTAGTAGTATGGTGTGAAAACCCTTTTTAAGTGTCAACAAATTTTGTTTTCCTGTTAGCAATGGTAGTGGTTGTATCTTTAGTGTCCTTTTGTTTTAAAAATGCATAACCCACAGCTACCATGTCTTCCCTTTTCATTCATCTTAATAGCATCTATATATATTTGAAAAATATTTTGTAAATATTTGCTCTTTTTTTTTTTTTTTTTTT
>RJWJ010009052.1:0-13325 GCA_004363605.1 Indri indri | reverse complement strand
GGCTTTGCATATTTCTTGGAGTAAATCCACTCCACCCGTCTGGACAATCCTCCTTCAGTTACAGGGTAGGAAGCTGGTGCACACTGGCAGGGATTCACTTTCTGCAAGTCCATGTTTAGTAGGGGGCTGTTTAGGCCTGAAGCCTCATCTCGTGTATGTTAGGCTGGTGTCTTTCCACTGCCCCATGCAACCTTCCTTGACCCATAAGATATATTCTTAAAATTGTTCCTGCAGCACACCATTTACTTCAAGGGCCCCAGATGCTTTGCTTAATATCTAGTTTAAGTGATTGTGACTACATGTCAAATCAGTGTTAAAACAGTGTAATTTTTTGCACAAGTAAGGCATTTATTGTTAGTTAAGTATCATTTTTAACACTAGTACTTTTCATACTTGAGACTTTGGTATCATTTAATAATTAAAAATGAAAATGTGTTATGAAATGCCATTTTAGAAGTGAAGCTGATTGTATTTATCTACTTGTTGCTTAGGGAGAACTCTAATCTGGTTTCTTGTTTAGCTGTTGAGGAGTTTTTGAGGCTGTATTGCTTTTACTTACTTACTGTGGCTTCCCCACTTGATATTAAGTATGCCAAAAATAACCATTTAGAAAGATCATGAGAGATTCTGCCCTTTATATTTGACTGTAGTAAAAGTTGTTAAAATGACTGGAGTTTTACAGGAATTGCTAATACAAATGCTGGGATTAATCCAGCTAACCTAAATGAAGGGTGATTACTAGCTGTTGAATTTTAATGTAAAAAATTGTAAAAGTTCTTAAAACACTTGACTGACCTATAATGCAAAGGCCAACTGAGATCAGTGTCAGAGAACATGGACCCTTCCTTTCACCTGGAGCAGTTTTTATGCCCTGCTTCCCCATAAAAGCTACTTGTCAGATAATTTGGTCTTAAGGCTATCTTTTCATCATATTCATCTCCTTTTTTCCAAAAGGAGGCATCAAGCCACATTTTCAGAACACAGATTTCACTAACCATACGCTTTTATAACTGCCTACAATTTAAGCAGGCTTTTTGTTACCATAGATATATTTTAGATTTGATGATCCTTTGCCGGTTTTATTGAGCTTCCTGTTCTTTCAGGGGTAGTGCATTGCTCCTTTTTATTTACAGGAACTGTTAGGCCTTTCAGCCCTGCCTTATTTGGGGTGTTTTGTACTGTTACATTGAAAAATAACTAAATAAATACGTGGGGTTTCCAGGCTTTACAAGTTCTCCAGAATTAGTTTTACCAATAGAATGCCAAAGACATTTTAGACCACAGAAGTAAGCATGTAATTTTATTTAGCCTGACTTTGTTTTTAGCATTACCCTTCACTTTAGGATGTCATAGTATTTTTAATGGCAATATCTTCTGTCAGTATCAAGGCCTTTAATGCTTTCCCAAGGATACCAGATTTTTCTGAAGACTGAAGTTTTAAGTGATACACCTAAATTTAATCTTTATTCAAAGTCTGCAGAAATTATTATGCCTCATGTCTGAAAGTTGGCATTTTCTGTTCTTTGATCTCATGTTGTACAATCTGGTTGAATATCAGGTGTTTGCCCCACCCTAAAATGAATGTATTTTTCCCTTCTATCCCAAAATGTATTCTCTAAATGAAAATGTAAGACTAGAAAATCTTAAGATTTTCAGTCTGTGCATAGCTTTTGTGTCCATTTTTAGGAACTGGCAACCCATTTTCAAGATATATGTTGTATAAAAGGGACAGAAATTTGTATATTTCCATCTTTTTGGCAGATTTAAAGTTACTCTATTCCTCCTACCTTTTGGCTTATCCCTTCTTATCCCATTGAAATTCTCATGATGGAAGGAAAAAGACTTGCCAGCTTGATTAAAGCTTGATTAAAGCTTGATGGCCAAAGTAATCAAAGCGTTTGTGAAAAGAGATTGAAACTGCTTAAAGATTAAATTTTTCTCTGGAGTATCCCGAATATTTATTTCTTGGTGATTTTTAAAGTATGTATATTAGTACTCCTACCCATTAGTAAATTTCAGTTATAGCTTTCTTCCCTTTCCCTTAATTTCCTGGATATAGATTGGGAAAATTTTTAAAATTTAAAATCTGTCTTGAAATTTTCAAGGTGACATCCAGGTAGATGTAAAAGTGGGTAGAATTCTTAAATCTTGAAAATAGAAATTTATATTAGAAATGTGGCTTGTCCAGGTGTAATCCTAGCACTTTGGCAGGCCAGGATTTCGAGACCAGCTTGAGTAAGAGCAAGACCCCGTCTCTACAAAAAATAGAAAAATTAGCCAGGCGTGGTGGCATGTGCCTACTACACGTCCCAGCTACTGGGGAGGCTGAGGCGAGAGGATTGCTTGAGCCCAGGAGTTTGAGGTTGTAGTGAGCTATGATGACACCACTGCACTCTAGCCTGGGCGACTAGACTAGGCCGACTAGACAAAACTAGACCTTGTCTTTAAAAAAAATATGCGCGTGTGTGTGTGTGTGTGTGTGTGTGTGTGTGTGTGTGTGTGTGTATGTATAGCTTGATAATTAAGATTAGTAAAAGCCCTTTGTTAAGGCATTTCATAATATCCATGTTACCTGTATCTGTGAGTACTGAAAGGTCACTCAGGGCCACTTTACATCAGATTTTGTAGGATAAAGAATATAGGCCTGACTTTTCCTTTGTCTTGATCTTTGAGTAGAAAAGAAGTTTTAGCGTAACTCATCTCTCTCTTGTCAGCAGATGTTGCTGAATTACTTTTAATCTCTAGTTCCAACTATATTATGTTGTACTTGGCTGGGAAATAGTTTAATATAGCTTCACCTATGTAATGTAAAAGTTTGGTATTTAATGCTTCAAACATACTTATTTCCTCCTGCCAATAATATAAATTAATCTACTTTATCACTTGCTGTTAGTTACCTATTTCAAATAAGTTGGGAAAGAATTGATATGCCCTGTTCTTAAAGAGAATAGTAGTAGGCTGGGCGTGGTAGCTCATACCTGTAATCCCAGCACTTTGGGAGGCCAAGGTGAAGGAGATCGCTGGGGTCTAGGAGTTTGAGACCAGCCTGGGTAACATGGTAAGACCCTGTCTCTACAAAAAATACAAAAAAAAAAGAGAGAATAGCAGTAGATTTTTCTTACTGAAATTATTTTGAGACATTGTATTGACTGACTGTTAAAAGGAAGTCTGTGAAAAAATTGTAAGTTTCCTGGTACAACTTCCCATTGATCTATTAGGATTACAAAAATTATCCACTATCTAACTTTCTTGAGATTTTTCTTTGTTTAGTAAGATAAACCTCAATTCCGAGCTTCACAGATTTTCTGGAAGGAAGCACTGTTCGAACTCTGCCTTACAGTTTAGCATAAAAGTGAGTGTTTTCTGTTGTAATAGAGGAGTTTAGAAATTTTTGTGTGATCAGTTGTTCAGACCTCAGAATGCATTTCTCTGTAAACACATTATGGAGGTTTTGGGGCCAGCTTGTAAATGGTAATTTGAGCTTCTAATATAGCAAAATACAGAAAGACTCTGACTTCCCTAACCCCATCTTCCTGATATATTAAATTTTATTTCTTTTTTTTCTTTTTGCCCCTTGCCTTGCTATGGCCTGGGACCTCCTTTCCTCCCACAACAAAACAAAATTGAAAACCACCCAACCTGCTCTGTCGAGATGGTGCATTCTGCCTCTCTACCCTCTGTCTCAGAGACCTGGTTCTGTTCTTGTTGGTGTCTCATCCTTTACTATTTCTTATCCCACTTTTATCTTTTAACACATCGCAGCCTGTTTTCCATTCTTTTTCTGTTTTGTTTTTAACTTTTTATTTGAAAATAATTTCAAACTCAGAAGTTGAAAGAATAGTACAAAGCTGCCTGTATGCTCTCCCCCCAGATCATGGAGGTAGTTAAAAGTCCACACACTTTTACTGTTAAAATCATGGTATTGGTTTGAATCACGTTGGTAACATTTACTGGTTGTGTGATCAGGTGACTTAATCTCTCTGAGCCTCAGTTTCTTTGCATGTAAAACCAGAATACTGATTCAAGAGTTCAGGAGTCCATTGTCTTCCAGGTGCTTCCCAGGGGATTCTGTTGGGCAGCCATTGTTAGCAAACTGCGAAAGAGGATCTGATCTTATCCTTTGCTGGATGTGTAGAACTTCTGATGCAGTTTCAGGACCTCTTACATTTCTCAAACCTGAGTATACTATGGACTCAAAGAAAATCGTTTTTGTGCTTCTTTTTTATTACTTAATTTCCTACCTTCCCCAGTACACAAATTAGGGATAATATGTGTGCTTATATCCCTAATGCAGCTAAAATAGGCAGTTTGTAAATTAATTTCAAACCAAACTATGAAACCAATAAAATTCTAAGTACAACATTAATTTAATAAACTGGGCGATGATGTATTTCTGAAATAAAATAGCCACTTGTGACATAACTTTGTTACTGATTACATATGTCCAAGGTTATTCACGGTTAGGGGTGGTGTATGGCATGTGTAGGCTGTTTGATTCCTTGTGATGACTTAATTTTTCTATTGCTTTTTGTTATTTTGGTTATCATCACTGAGAAAACTCTATCTGTGTAAGTATAGCTTGCCATGAAGTGACTTTGCCTTTGCCTCGCACAAATGTGCCAGTGGGATATTAGGTTCATCTTACTTATTTACCAGCCTGTGATAATTATAGTAGTAGTACTTAGTTATTTGATTATATGTGAACTTGAAATCTTGCAGCTCTGTTAATAAAGTTGTAAAATGTTTAATCCAGAAAATGAATATGTTAAAATTTTTAAGATACTCATTGAAATGAAGATAAAAATTACCTTCTCCCCTCTCCCACCTGCTGTTACCTACCAGTTCAACCTTCCAGTTTCTTGCTCCTCTCTAGCAGATGCTGTCACCAAGAGCTGCTCACACCATGCCTGCATATGTCCGTTCTCTTGGCCAGATTGAGAGAAGGGCCGTCTTTTATCCATCTTTTTGTTTACAGTGCCTAGTACAGTTCCTGGCTCTGAGAAGTTGCTCCTTAACCATTGAATTAATAATTTGTTTTATTTACAAGACAGAAAAAGGCACATTGATTATATTTTTTAAAGTCAAGTAAAGAAGGATTTTTTTTTAAAGGAATACATTAAATGCACGGGACCATTAGCACCTAGTAC
This sequence comes from Indri indri, assembly GCA_004363605.1. Lineage (NCBI taxonomy): Eukaryota > Metazoa > Chordata > Mammalia > Primates > Indriidae > Indri > Indri indri. Next base: position 8,178 of record RJWJ010009052.1, on the reverse strand, counting down.
AGCATTTAACATTGTCAAGAGAAAAATTGGCAAATACCAGCCAGAAAAACCTACTGTGTATAAGCTTGTTTTTTTTTTAAAGGAAGTGACTGGTGAATCTCTCTCCACCTTGCCTTCTACCTCCCATGTAAAGGAGAGGAGCATGGAACCAAGAGACTATCCTGGCTATAGTTTTAGCTAGCGGACATCAGTGTTGCTCATGTTTACTATTTTTCCCCTGAACTATTGGAATTCTTATGGACTTGTGTAACTCATAAAACATAAACATATACATACATATAAATTTTCTAGCTAACATAGCATGAGGCTGTTATGTTTTGCTTTTCATTTCTTTATTTTATGTCTGGCCCATAGTGCTGATTTTTTGGCCTTTTGAGTCTTTATTGTAGAGAAGCTTGCTGTGCTTTTACAACGGATAAGTAAGTGGTTGCCACACAAGAGGGATGGCCTTTCATTGTGAGACTGCTGCCTTTGGTTGCACCCTAGAGACAGGGAAGTTTCTCCCAGATGCCTGACTCCATGTGCTGCTGCACTGCCCCAGGGCCTTGTAATGATGTATAGTTTGGATGGAGAGGCAAAGGACCTAAGAAGGCTGCTATCAAATGCCTTTGGTGCCCTGTAATAGAAAGCCCTGTAATAAAAGATGTGTGTAGTGACCTTGGACATGAAGGTACTTGGGATTAGGATACCTTGATCTAGAGGATCATGGAAGGATGTTTGGGAATAGCATCTCAAGGCAAAGTAGCAGCAGACGCGATTGCTCCCCCTTCCACTGTCGTACAGTCTATGGGAGCGTAGAGCTAGTTGTCCACAGTGAAAAAGTGAGAGTTCAATACAGCAGTGGAGTTTTAGGGTCGTTTAACTGGGGTGGGATGCAGGGATGCAGTTTGCTTTGTACTTGAATCAGAAATTATCGGCTTGTTTTAAGTCTAAAAATTTTTTTTGTTTTGGTTATTTTTCTAGTATTTAAAGATACAGGAATACTCTTGAATTAGTATTATGCTAAATTTAATACTTGGTTGATTTTCCCTGAATGTTGGGTACTTTGTGACCTTCCTGTGTTGCAATGAGGAAATAGTGATACCGCTCTTCCTTGGTTTTTCCTTTTGTTAGTAGCATTGTTTTGGATATATTAAAAATATCCACAGATGTCCAGAGATTGGCACAGTTGCCGTTATGATTATCATTCTGCTTTTAAGATATTGAGCAGATTTGTTAACAATTTGAAAATGCACAAAAATATCTGATGCATTGTTAAAATTTTTAAAAAGAGAAACAGCTGGCAAATAATTGACAGATGTGTTTAATCTGTCGAACTTGAAATGGTGCTATGGCTACTGTGGGTTAAGTAGGGAAGGCACATCCACGAGACCAGGGGTTCTTTAGAAATGGATGAGGAATGACAGAGAATCCTAGGTGACAGTTTAAGGATTGCATGGCAGGAAAGGCACTGTGATTAAATTCCCTGATGTTGTCACTGAGCTGTAAGGCTAAAGATAACACTCTCTCCTTCTGCTGAAAACAAGAATCAATACTTACTCCTTGATGGGCTAAATTATTAAAAAGGGCCCTTCTTACAATGTTTCATTATCTGGGATTTGCCTCAGCTGGTGATTTGTCGGAGGCATAGGGAGATTTGTGAGGCATTTTGTATTAAAATTAGTAGGCTGGTGAATCCCTTTGGATAATTTCCTTCCGTTTTACAATGCTCTTGAATAGATTTGTGATTTATTTCTGCCAAAGTGGCTTTGTGTTTTTTGGAATTATTAAACAGAGGGTTGGGCGCATATACACATTTTTTTTCTCACCTTGCTTGTCTTTGTTTTCTCTCTTTTGTAGCTGTGGGCACGTAGTTAACAGATTACTTTAGTGTTGGCCTTGGCAAACATCAGATGTATTGGCCTGTTACATTGACCTGATGCATTGATTAACATACATTGAGCTTTATATTCTTCCCTTCTGAGGGAAGTTATACAAGAATTTGGGCTTGCTTTTGTTTTGTAGCTTTTAACTGTGGCAGGGTTGGGGTTGTTAATTTGTTAGGTGGCTGGTAGGATTTCAGCTAACAGATTGAAAAAGAAAAGCAGCCCATCCTGTGAGCCTCAGGGAGGGGAAAAAAGAAACTACCATTTGTTATTTGGGTGCTGGTGGTGTAACTCATCCTATTATAATATGAAGGCTTGGGAGTGGAGAGAAGGAAGAGCCTTCAGGGGTAGTCCTTTGCCACTGTCCCCCAGCTGGAAGGAGTTATGTGGACGCACTGTCATGTGGAATCGTAATTGGACCTGTCAGTTGGAAGGGCACAATTGGAATCAACTTCTGCCCTTCTATGGTCTGTGTGGAGAGAAGATTTTCTACTTCAGTGTTTCAGAATTGGTGTGATATATTCTTTTGGTGGCAACAGTACTGTCAGGTAGGATTTTTAAATTTAGCCTCAGGAAGAGCATGGTTAGCTGGACAAAGCCAGAAGGTAAATGTTGGTCTCTATCAAAACCATGAGGTGAGGCTAAAGAACAGTGTAAAATCACATTTCTGCTTCCCCTGGAAAACTGATCAGATTTAAAAATCCCTTTTCTAGTGTGGAGGGGAGAGGGTTGAGAGGGAAGGGAGACTAATGAAGAAAGCCAGAAAGAGAAGTCTTTGAAATCCAAGTGGTCAACTTCTAGTAATAGAGCACTGGAAGTGGTTTCTGTGTGTGGAGTCCAGCCCTGGTGGGTGCCCAGTTGCCATGACGAGGCTATGGCGTGTAGGAGGGTTCTCCAGGGGGACGGACTTAGGCTGGGTTCCTGTGTGAGGGTGGGTGGAGAGAGCTGTGCTGCTTTAGAACCATGCATCCCACCCAGCTCCCAGCTGCATGGTGTGGCTTATGCTGGAGGGCCAGGAATGCCCATCATGTGCCACCTGTCACCTGCTGGGAGCAGCCCTGTCTTCCCACAGATAGTTAACTACTTTCTCCTCTGTGCTTCACATCCCACCCCACTCCTTTGTTCTTTTGTTGTGCTGCTTTTTGCAGTGTTTTCTGAGTTGTTTGTTTCCTGTTTCCCCCACCAAATTTACAGCTCCTGCATTGCTGTCTGGTCCATTATGGTTGAGTTTGTAAGTAAAGGGCATAGGTTTGTCTGGAAACAGTATAGCAGGCTGGTTTGCTGTACGCTTTATAATCCCAATGAAAAAGGCTTTTAGAACACACACATGTCCTGTCACAATAATTTCGACAACATGCCTAATATTTTCAACTTGTTTTATTAAGCTGCCTGGAGTGCAGTTGGAATTCTTCGGAGCATATATTGTCGTTTTATATTTTGGGGAGAAAGACAGAATGGCTGAGACCTGGACAGCCGTTAGTCTTATTTCTTTCTTGGATAAAATTCACCTTCCTGCTATTTCTTAAGGAAATAGTTACAGTCACTGGTGAATACCAGGCAGTTAGTTGAGTAGAGGAATGGATTCTTCTAGAAGATGGACTGGAAAACTGTCAACAGGATTGATCATTTTTAAAAAAAATCCAGTGAAATGTTTATTTAAAAAAATTACTTGAGACTCCCTTACTTTATAGACTTGATTATTGTCTAGATCAGATGTGGTGTCCTGTATGTGCACTTTAATATATAACACGGCTCTGACCTGATTGAGGAAGCCTGTGCTGCAGACAGTATCCCTTCCCTGTGACAGCAACCGTATGACAGGACAAGAAACAGGAGTTTCTTAGCTATGTTACAGGATGAATTCTTTTCTATCTAAATGCCGTAGTCATGGAATTCTAATACTGATTTTTATTCTCACCGTTTTCCAGCCCTGTAGATTTTTTCTCCCCATTGGCTTATCCTTTGGGTTATCATTTTGGAGACCTGGTTTAACAAGAGGCAGCATGAATTGCTTTGAGAATCCAGGTCTGTTTAAAAAATTAGCATTGATACAAATTAAATGATTAAACACTAGCTATTTTAACTTCTAATGAGAGGTGAAACCCAGTTAACTTTGCCTTTTATTGGCTCATGCCATGGGCATATGTCATTTTTTATTAGTGCTTTTGACCTTTAGGATTATTGAAGATGAAATTTCTCTCAGGTCACTGGGGGAGTGGTACTTGAGCACCGTCAGGGATTCTGTGTCAGCGTTGTTTCCAAAGATAGGTCACACTGTATCATACATCTCTTAGAGAAATTTGTTTTCTTGCTAAATCTGGGTTTCTCTGTAAGGGAGATTAAAATATCAGAGCGGTTCACTGGATTTTTATGTCATATTTTGACTTGTGTCTGGCAGACTGGTTGGAGACGTTTTGTATTTTATTTGGGTCAGCTTTTTTCTAGGCAAATCTTATATTATGATCTAAGAATACATATATACACACCCCCCACCTCCACCCCAAAGTGCTTATGAGACAGAAGGCTCATCCTACCAGTCTCTAAAGGAGAGCCATCTTATTTTGTGTTACTGCTCAGCTAACTGATGAGTAACATTATTACTTATTGACAGTTGCTTTTTGCACCCAGGGACAGCATGCTTTTCCTTTTAAGGACCAGATAGTAGATGTTTTCAGCTTTATTTTCTCTGTGGCAACTACCCAAGTCGGCCATAGACAATCTATAAACAAATGAACAGGACTGACTGCATGGCTGTGTTCCAGTGGAAATTTGTTTACACAAATAGGTGGTGGCCTGGATATGCCTGGTGGGCCTGTAGTTTGCTGACCCCTGAGCTAGCATAAACTGCTGGGGATTAGTCCTACAGAAGTCATTCCAAGTCCTTTCTGTCTTCACTATGGCCTCATGCCTACCTAAGGGTTGAGTGTGGTTTGGAAAGTTAGTGGGGAATTGCTCTTTTTCTTTCCTGTATTATTTTGAGCTGATAAATCCTTATTTTATGTCTGTATCTAACCTACAGCTCTCACCACCCCCTCCACCATTTTTTTTGTATGGTGCTCTAGTAGATAGGTATTCCTTGTAAGAACTCATTCTCACTAATGATCCTTGAGGATTTTTAATAGCATGTTTAGATACTAGGAGCCATTAAATATGCTTTTTTTAGCTTGTTTTTTTCTTTGACAATTAGCTTATATCTGTAGGGAAAATATGAAAGGTTAAATGTGCATAATAAAATACATTAAAGGTATGTTGTAATTTTTCTTGTGTTTTTTTTAATGTAACAAAATATTCAGGACAAAGGAGGAGCTTTTTATTTGCATTTAATGAAATGTATGCCTTTTCTGTTTAATTTAGTATTTAATCCATAAGTATTGATATGGGCAAATAATTTAGCATTTTTTTCAGATGAAATAAAATTTTTGATACCCATGTAAGTGAAGAAAATTTGCCAAAGACCAGTTAGTCCACAGCTGACATGACCAATCCAGACAAGCAGCTTTTTGATAATAGGCTTTTGCTCACCGGGGCCTCCTGGGACGTGAGGGGATGTTGTGTGCCAGCCTCACTTCCCCATTGAAAAAATGGCTCAGAACTCCGCAGATTAGCAGTGGTTATCAGAAGTCTTATTTATGTCAAAGGACAGTGTGTTATTAACTATGACTTAATTATCCAAACTGTTTTTAAGACACAAAATTACTCATGACAGATTATTTGTATCTAGATCTGATCTTAGTGTTCCAGGTTTTATTTGAGATTACAGTTTGAGGGTTGTGTCATAACCTAAACTGATTTGATATCTGTTATGTGCTCTAAGTTCAGTTGCTCCATTGCTGGCTGCATTCTTATAAAAATTGTCTGTGATTTCTGCCCCTCTGTCTCCTTTCACAAATGCTTTGTTTCCACTATAAAATGCAGTAGACTCTCAGTGTAGCCATGAAATCTGATTTTATCTTTACTAGTTGACCGTGGCATTTTTGTTACATCTTTCTACCCAGTGGCATACACACTTTATGTAATTTGTTGTAAGTACACACCTCTGATCATTTATATTTTATGTAGATTGTGATAAGGTAATTTCACTTCTCAGAGGGATAGATCGTTCTTATGGAAAGAGTACCCAGCTGGCTTCTGTTTTCAGTTCTGTACTGACTAGCTGTATTACTGTAGACAAGCTATTTAATCTTTTAGGACATTAGTTTCCATAGCTGTCAAATTGAGCTAATACTCATCCTGCTTACTTCATAGGGCATTCTCATGTGAGAATAAAAAGTGGTTAATTAAAAAATTTGCAGCGGTATACAAATGTAGGAGTATCAGTTCTTGTTAGGATTGGCTATACAAAATAATACCGCAAGTCACAGTGGTTTAAGATAAGGTCTGTGTTCTCATATAAAACAAGGTGTTTTCCAGGGTGTGCAACCCAGGGTTGGTAGAAAGACCCACTCCTCAGGTGCGTAGTCTCCTGCTGTCTGCTCAGTGCCCTCAGCTCATGGATGTCTTCCTTTTCTAGGTCTTATGGCCCCAGATGGCCTCTGTAGCTACAGCCCCCAGGTCCATACTCTAGACCAGAGTTACTCGTGTCACTACAGTGAACTGAACTGTTTGTTACCATTCCACCAGGAGATAAGTACAGAAACTGAAAGTAACTGTTTAGAAGGTTTTATAGGTATTTGACATTGCCACGGCATTTTAATTGTGTTTTATGAAAGCATTGCTCTGTAGTGGATTGGGGGACACTGGTCCTGTATCCAAGCCAGGCAGTTGAAGGAAGGACACACGGGCAAAAGCCAAGGCAAGCTGGTCCAGAGCTTTTCTGGTAGCCCTACCTAATAGCTTTGGTTTACATAGTCCTCCTTGTCTTCAAGTGAGGTGGAGGAGTTGTTTTTGGCTGTGTTCCAGTAATAGAGGAGCTCTGTTAGGGAAAATGGGAAGAGTGGAAGTAGGCAACTAGCAGTCTGTGCTATTTGTAGTGGGACATGTCTGCTACCAGTCAGCACCATTCAGTATAGAATCAGTTCCCCATCCACAGCCTGGTTCCCGAGTAATTAATTACCCCAAGGTTACAGCCATTTCTTGGGATCAGGAGAACCAATGCGCATCTCAGATGAAAAAACATACTAAGAACACCAAAAGCAGAGAGGAATGATGTAAGAGATTGTATTGTTTGTAGAAAAGAATATTTCAACAGGTTTTCTTATATATTTATATTTTAATGACTTAGAACTAAATATATGAATTGAATTGGAGTTCATCCTCTTAAACTAATGTGGAAGTAAAATTCTGCAAAGGTGACTTTAGAAAGGTACTTTTTTTTTACTGGTTTGGAATTGGCGTGAACCTCTTACGTCTTGCATGTAAACGCATTAGGGTGGAAGTCGTAAAGGGGGTTTTTAAAGACAAGTTTGTAAGAATGAAGTGGCTTGTGATTTAGTTCAATTTTGCTTGTGTTTTCAAATCTTTATTTCTTTCTTTGTTCTTTGAGAAGGGAATTACTGTAAAATGTCTTCGCTATGAATGTAATACTTCACATTGGCATTGCAATATTTTTTCCTTCTATAAAAACCTTTGTTTCCTTCCAGTGTGTTAAGCCAAAGTTTATTAAACCCTCACATTATGTAGTGTTTGGTACTAGGCATCTTTAGGGGAAGAGATTAAAAAAAGATAATAGCTGCATCTTTAAGAGAGGATCCGAGTTCTTGCCCTCAGCATGTGCAAGTGTTTGTGGGAGGTGCGTGCAGGGCATAAGCAGACATCCTTAAAGTAGCTAGAAAGCCGTGTATTTGCCATAGTAGGTGTGCATCGCACAGGAGGCACAAGGCGATGGGACCTGTCTGTTGGTAAGGTGGAGGAGGAGAATTTGGAGTGAATTTGCAGTTGTCTTAGCACATGTGGGGCAGTGGGAGGGAGAGGACAGTGGGTTCTAGGTGTAGAAACTGGTATCCCTAACTCATCTTGGTTTAGCATGGTGTTTGTCATCTGTAGTTCTCAGCATATGGATAATTTTTGTCACAGTGACTGCATTTGGAGCGTGAGAAGATGGTGGGGGCAAGGTTCGTTAATTGACTTATATAGGCTGTTTTGCATTGAAAACAGGTGATGGTGCTTGGATTTTTCATCTAAAGGCATAAATTGGCATGTTATTTTTTCTTTAACTAGCAAAGATAGTGCTGCTGGTCATTTGCCATTCAGTGTCAGTGAATGGTCACGAAAGGTCAGTGGCTTCTGGGAGGGGTCAAGACTTCTCTTGCTTTCAGACTCTCCCTCTCCCTCTCCCTCCCTCCCTCCCTCCCCCCCCTCTCTCTCCCTCTCCCTC
>RJWJ010009051.1:0-51299 GCA_004363605.1 Indri indri | reverse complement strand
ACCAGGAAAGTTAACAGTTTTAATGGCTTTTTCAAGTCAGAAAGCATTTATTAAGTACCCATTAAGAGCAAAATCTTTCTAAAATTAAGAATTGCTCAAGAAATTAGAAGACACAGTAGTTGAAGCTTTTATAATTAATTAAGCAAGAAGATACTTGTTAGAGAATGCTATAGGAAGTCAAGTTAAGAATCCAGTTTCCTACAAAGTGTGATGATTGATCAGGAGAATTGTAATGAGGAAGAGAGTCTAGAACTGAGTCTTGAATGAAAAGGAGGGTGGTATCGATAGAGAGGAAGAAGACTTACTAAGGTGGGGGGCAAACTACACCAAACAAAAGCATGGCAAGAAGACTCCAGAAGGTGTGCAGAAGACTGTAAGAAACCCTGGCAGACTGAATAAAGGGATCATATGGTAGGACTGGAGCTGTAAATAAAAGGTGAACCCAAGTGCTGGAATTCTTTGAATTCAGCCTAAACATTAGGTTAACCATATGAAACTGCCACTTTTGTAAATCAATAAATGAATTATTGGAAATGTCATATGGTGCAACTAGAAATATGGAGTTCATGATAAGATGAAGTGAAGAAAGTGATGTTTGGGGACGATTTATCCTGTAGAGGACAGGCTGGGACTCAGCTGTATTAGAGACTTGGAGACAGTTAAGAATCACTCCAGTAACTTGGGCATCAGATGGTCAACATGGATGAGGGCTGGCTGTGGATATGGAAAAGAACAGTCAAATGTCATAGGCACCATGGAGAAAAAATTTCACCTAGACTTGAGGACTAATTGGACATGGACAAAGAAGAAAAGAGCAGTCAGAGATGATCGCAACATTTGTTGTCTAGGGGACTGGAAGGATAGCAGTGCCATTGACAAGAGAATTACACCTTGATTTATGCAATAAATACTTTCCTGAAAATGTGTGTAGCATAAAATTTTATAAATCTGGTCATAATTTAAATACACTAAGAACACTTACTGCACTTGTTAGGATGTTGGTTTGCTGCTTTAACAAAGATCAGATGATAGTGGCTTAAATAAAATAGATTTGTTTGTCTCTTATGCAAGTATCTGAGCTGGTAGAAAGTATACCAGATAGGGTGGGCAGTGCTGCTGTAGGTACCCAAGTTTCTTCTATCTTGTTGCTCTGACATTATGATGCTGCCCTCATCTGCATGGCCAAAACTGGCTCACCACCACCTGTCCTTGTGACAGGCCGCAGGTAAAAGAAAGAGTATGTTAAGGATGACATCTTCTATGTAAGGATATGACCAGAGTTTTACATCACTTCCATTCATATCCTATTGGCCAGATCTTGGTCACATGGACACATCTAGCTGCAAGGGAGCCTGGAAAATGTAGTTTCTAGAGGTGGCCATGTGCCCAGCTAAAACTCAGGGAGTTTTCCTATTAAAAGGAAAAAGGTGGCCGGGTATGGTGGCTCACGCCTGTAATCCTAGCACTCTGGGAGGCCGAGGCGGGTGGATCGCTCAAGGTCAGGAGTTCAAGACCAGCCTGAGCAAGAGCGAGACCCCATCTCTACTAAAAAATAGAAAGAAATGATCTGGACAACTAAAAATATATATAGAGAGAAAAAATTAGCTGGGCATGGTGGCACATGCCTGTAGTCCCAGCTACTCAGGAGGCTGAGGCAGAAGGATTGCTTGAGCCCAGGAGTTTGAGGTTGCTGTGAGTTAGGCTGACGCCACGGCACTCACTCTAGCCCGGCCAATAAAGCGAGACTCTGTCTCAAAAAAAAAAAAAAAAAGGAAAAAGATAACAGCAGATACTGTAAGACAGTCAACAGTCTTGGTCATAGTTACAACTTAGTGGGAAAGTCTTTTGTAAAATTGCTTTGAAAAATAACACTTAAGGGAAAAATCCAGATTTTAAAATATTAGGGTTTTGGGGACTGCAATAGATCTGTAAAGGGAAAAAGAAGAAGAAAATATCACTCCCTTTTCCCCAAACTGTGCTCCAGCCTCTGGGATTTTAAACTAATCAATGAGTCAGGAAAGCATTGAAGAATTATTGTGCAGAAAGACTGGTTGTCAAATCTTAGAACTGGAAGAGACCTTGTAACAGTATTGTATATCTTATTAAAAATAGTGTGAATGAGGAGATTTTCCAGAAGGAGGTTTCTTTAGGTGAAAGAAATGACTGTCCAAGTGAATCATCATTTCCTTCTTTGTCACCAAACCTGGGACTGTTCCAGAGTTGCATCTTCTCCTGGATGTATCACACTTTGATTCCAACTGCGATTGCAATGCCTGTTTCCCTGGAATACCCAGTTTCTCCTTTAAAATTCAACCTGAGCACAAGTAAACTCCCTATCTTTAGTGTCCTCTCATGAAGCTAAGATAGGCTGGCATTCAAGAATTACTTACCAGGGCAGAGTGTGGTGGCTCATGCCTGTAATCTCAGCACTTTGGGAGGCTGAGGTGGGAGGATTGGTAGAGGCCAGGAGTTTGAGACCATCCTGAGCAACATAGCAAGACCCTGTCTCTATAAAAAATGGAAAAATTAGCCAGATGTGGTGACGCACACCTGTGGAGGCCTCTGGAAACTTGAAGAGGATAGAGTTGTCTTCTGTAGGGTCCCAGAATGGGTCATAAATACCAGAAAGCACCTGTTCAAAGTAATGCTGCTTTATTCTTTTTAAAAACAAAATGAAACACCCTGTTTTCATATGTTTCATTTACTCTTTTTCTCTATTGGCCCATCTCCACTTCCTGAATAAATTGAAGGCAAATCCTCTGAATACCTGATCCCTAGTTTCCAACAGATAAACCAAAAAAGCCAATAACTCCATGCCTTGGGGGTTACTTTTATAATATTAAGTATAATCCCTACTGAACAGAAATTACAGCTTAACACAAGAGGCAAATTTTGTTTAAAAAGAACCTTTTTATAATACTTTTTTTATCTGACTCTAAAAATAATATATACTCTTGGATCAAAATTGGGGAAAAAACAGAGAAATATAAAGATGTTTTTAAAAATATAATTTTACCACCACAGCTAACATTTTGGTATATTTCTTTTTAGCCTTTTTTAAAATTTTCAACACACAACACACAACTATCATACAGTTGCAGGAAGAGTAATGAATAAAAATGAACCAAACTCTCAGGTCACAAGAATGGGCAAAAAAAGAGGCCCACACATCCCAAGGACTGTTGACACAGGTATAGCGATAGGAAACAAGAAAACTTCAGTTTTTACACTTGGAAAAAGAAAACTGCAGGTGGTATTCATGTTATCATTGTAACTGACTCTTTCCAATGAAAAAGTTATATTAATCCATTTGTCGGTCAGTGTTTGCTGTGGCTCTGACTACAGTCAGTTTCTGTTCTTTTGCTGAAGTGGAATGAATCAATGTGCTTGTCAAACGGGGCTGTGGCAGAGGCGATGGCAGTGGCGTCCACAGCAGCAGCAGCAGCGACAGCCTGAATTCAGGGAGTCACATTCTCAGGGGAAGGTCCAGGCTGGCAGAAGTGTGTTAACCTTTCATCCATGTCATCGGGTTTAATATGTTAACTTTGTAGTAAAAGCTGCTTCTTTGGGCTCAGGGTTCATAAAAAGTGTTATTGGTCCTTGATGTTCCCAGTTGAGAATAGCAAGGAAAACAGAACCCTGAAAGCTCACACTGATTGAAGCAAAGACAGAGCTGGGAGGTCAGCCCAGCGCCCTCGCTCCTGCCCAGCCTGACAGAACTGAACAGCTATTCATAGCCGCTGGAGCACTTCCAAGCCGTGAGTGTAAATTTACTTGTATCATCTTTGCAGAGAGGAACTGTGTAGTCCCCAGTGCCTCCTGGTTGATTTGGACCGACTGTTTATTTGTTTAGTCCTATAATGATATTATCCACAGGGCTAGAGCCACACAGGGAGGATGAGGAATTCCTGGAGGAGGGAGGCCGTGTGTGTTTATTGCCCTGTCAGCCCTTCACGACAAAGACAAAAGCTGCTGTAATTTGTGTGTTCCCACACACATGATCCATATGGACAATATCGAGTATAGGTGCTGATGAAGGGGGGAAAGGATTACCAGAAATCAAGATGCCAGCTGCCTTGTGAGAAACGTGGAGAAATGCTGTCACAGTAAGCCTCTGATTAAACACCACAGTTCCAGAGCGGGAAGGAATTCTGAGATGTTATCCATACCGTAGGAAATAAGAATCCCCAGCTCTTGACTGACTCAGGCTTTGTGTTGCCTTGGACCTTGAACCTAATTTCTTTCTTTTCAAGCTCAGTGGTTTCTGTTGCCTTAGGAGAATCTAGGTTTTTCACGGCCATGCGTATCTGGAGGGGCCATGATTTCCCTTTTCCTCAGCACATTTATTTATAGCTCAGTTTCAATACAGTTCTTAGCTGTGGGCATACGATCAGGGCCAATTCTAGTTCACCTCCTCAGTGTCAGACTGAAACCACCTACAATGTGCTGCCAATCGGTTCCTGATTGTTTTTCTGGGAGCTTGCAGCTCTGAAAGCTTTTGCTACCTCAGGAACGTGCCATCCATCCAAGAAATACACTACTTGAAAGAAAGGGCAAAATGAATCAACAGAGTCAGCACGTCACTCAGCAGGCTGGGGAATGGTGATCTGCTGAGGGGCGGTTGTGCCCAACCTTCTTGCTGACTGTGGGTCCATTGAGACCCTGCCACATTGACACTGTCATCGCAGTTTGATCAGCACCACCTGGAAGTCTCACGCAGTCACTGATGCCAAGATAGCAAAGGGCACTGCAGTGAGGGCTGACTGGAAAGTCGTTGCAAGTAGGATGGATGGCTGCCACAGGCCTTGAGAAACAACATCAAGGACACACACAAACCACGCCAACAAAGTGACACAACACTGCCAGAAGCCAGCGAGGCACGATGGCACAGCCGGCAACCTCAAATAACCGGGGCTCATGTTGAGCAGGGACAAGGCAACCATGGATGGATCATGAGAAGCAGCCCTCCCACGAAGTAGCCATTTGTGGTTCCCAAATAATGGAACATTCCATGACCAACACCAGGGAAAGGAATATGAAAAGCTACTTTCATCTTCCTGGACAGTATTTACCATAGCAGCCCCATCCAACTGACACAGACCCCTGCAATCTGTACCTAGTGCCTATATATATATATATATAATTAAAACATGGATAATACGAGGAAATATGAATAATAGGAGGAAAACTCTTAACTAGTAAACTAGAGATCCATCAGTAATCCTGAACTGCTGAAAGAAGCAGGTTGAGAGGCAGATGCTGCTGCGATGTGTACTTCGCCTCGGGCTGGTACCCACAGGTCTGAGTTTGCCTTTCCATTTCCTGTAAGTAGCAAAGAAAACCTAGAAGAATCCCCTCACTTTGCTTACTGGGCATGAATGGGAGGCGGAGATGGGGGTGAGGGAATACCTTGCCCTAGAACAAAGCAAACAACCATATTAAACAGAGGAGTTGTTACAAAAGCAAAATATAAGCAGTGCATGTATTTTTAATGACCTGGACTAGGGTACCCTGGGCAAATATAAACAGCTCCCTGCCTGCGGAGCGCTAGAAACCTTCCAGTCCTGGAGTTCGCGTTCGCTGCCACCCCCTCCTAAGGGTGCCTGGCCCTGCCAAAAATCATTTACAAATAAAGAGCTCTCAGAAATGTGCCCTACCTTCAGCCAGAGGGGAGAACCTCTTTTCCAATAAATATCTGGTCGGGAAGGAGGCGGGGGCCGCGAGTAACAAAGGGAGCCAGCGGCCCGGGTTTGTTTGGATTGCCCGGCCGGCGCAGGAGCGGCCGGGCGCAGCTGACCACGGGTACAGATAGGTTAATTTCCACATGGAGCTGCAGAAACCCTATCCGCGGGTTGCGAAGCGTGGGTCAGCCAAGGCATGTTAATCTGTTTAGCATGTGCGCCGCGCCGAGGAGCCAGACCACCGGGGCGCAGGAGGCGCGGCCGCAGCCGCAGCCGCAGCCGCGCTCCTCCGGGGGAGTTAATAAAGAGCTTAAGGCAAGTAAGTGTATCGAGGTTGCGAGCGGCTCCGTGCCGGCGGCCCCGGGGAGGGCGAGGCCGCCTGCTGCCAGCGCTCGCGTCCCGCGGGCCCTCGGATCGGCGCGCCCCGGAGGCCGCGCGAGCCCCGCCGCGCCGAGCCCAGCTGTCCGGGCGCCCGCGGGCTGGGCGCGCACCGGGCCCTTCTCCGCGTTCGCGCCGTGGGGGAGGAGGGGAGCGGGGGGCTAGCTGCTTCGAACATTTTTAACTAATCAAAATATTTGCTGATGAGTATTTATTTTTACAAGAACTCGGTTTGGCTGGAGACTTCCCGAGCAACAATATGGGCTGCCGTATTAGGTTGGCGACGGAGCCAAGTGCGGTTGGGCTTATTGAATGTGCGCGCCCGAGATCACTCGCTCCGGAGATGTCTCTGCTCTGGGGGAGCAGCTTTCCCAAGACTATCTCTCTGCAGATGGCGCTTAGAACACAACCACATGTCCCCCAAAGCACGGGAGGCTTCGTGTATTATGTTTGGGCTGAATGAAAAGAGGAACGCACGCTGTTTCCTGTCCAAGCCAACGAGAGAAAATAGCGGGAAACGTCCCTGTCCTGAGAAAGGGAAAGCCAAGGCTCAGAGGTTCCAGCGTAAGCGCAAACAACAGCAAAACTGGATGAAAACAACACACCATCTATCTCAGCACATCGCTCCGTCGTGCTAAGCGTTTCCTTCCTCTTGTCTTTCGCCCTCCTAATACTCATCCAAGAAAGACACTTTTAACTTTACCGAAGTAAAGATGTTGAGTCTGGTCCAAGGTAATAAAACAACTACTTCATTCAATCGCTGCAAAGCCAGTGGCCACTACCTTGGAAAAACTATGAAAGATGAAGTCGGATCAAGTTTGCAAACCGACAAATGAGGGTTCATACTAAACAGCCTTGAACTGTAAAGATAACGTGAAAAATACTGGACCAGAATTTTTTAAATGTTGACTGAGAACTGGATAAAACTCTCCTAACTGGTGGCAGTCACAGTCGTTAAGAAAATGATACTGCCGGTGCATGAACTCGTTGTTCACCTCCAACAATGCGGCAGTCCTTAGAGAGCGCCTCCTATAGATGGCTTCTCGGTGGCTCCGTCTTGGGGGAAAGGGAAGTTGGGCGGGGGTGGTTCTGGAAGAGAGCATGCAGGGTACCACGGCCAAGGTGTAAATGAGCAGGTATTGAAAATATGAAGTTGGGTCAGAGCAAGCAGAAAGTAAATTTACCCATCATGAAAGTAGACTTCCCAAGTGCAAGATGGTTAAAATAAATACAGAAGAAAAATATCTGAAGAGTCATGGAGATCTTATGCGAAATATCATTTGGCAATGCAAGCTGGTGGCTTTCAAAAGCAAGCACAGTACTGGGAAACAGAAAGTAAAATGAACTGTTAGGAACCAAGAACCCACTTCTCCATGTAGTCTATGTTAGAGGTTATTATTCAGTCTGGAGAGCCACAGATGAAGAGACTTGAAGAATGAAAACTCTCCCTTCTCTTCTGCACTTCCTTCACTTGCTTGGTTTACATTGGTCACTAAGTGTCCTGATCTTAATGACTTAATGACGGTTGCCACATGTCTGATTTTGGCCCACTCACTCCCCAAACTCAAAATTAAATTAAAGTGTGAAAGGAGCTTATGGCTTCTTTTGATCAAAGAGACCCAGACCCCTGAATTTAAGACAGAAAAGGAAAGATAGCACTAGTAAAAGTTACCTGCATTTTACATCATTTTGAAACTGGGATTGGCAGAGATGAGGGGACTAAGGAAAGTAAGAATTTCAGAGAGCCAAAAAAAAAAAAAAATCAGAGCTGAGGAAATTAAATTCTTTGGAAGCAAAAAAAGAACAGGTTTCAATCATTCCAACTCAAATTTCCTTTACTTAGTGACCACAGCCAAAAGAGGACACTTGTTCCTACCAATCAAGAGAAAGACCTCAGTAAAGAGCCTTGGGTCCGGTAAACCAATGAGACTGCCCACCTGGAAGGTGGCATATTTCCATGCTGAGGCTGCCTCTATGTGAGACTAACTTAGTCGTCTCCGGCTGCTATAACAAAATACCGTAGACTGGTGGCTTAAACAACAGATGCTTATTTCTCACAGTTTTGGAGGCTGGGAAGTCCAAGATCAAAGTGCTGATAGATTTGGTTTTTGGTGAAGGCCCTCTCTCCTTGTTTGCAGACAGCTGCCTACTTGCCATGTCCTCATATGGCAGAGAGAGGGAGCTCTAATTTCTTCCTCTTCTTTTAAGGACACTAATCCCATCATCTGGGCCCCACTCTCACAACCTCATCTAAAATCAATTACCTCCCCAAAGGCCTCACCTCCAAATTTTATCATATTGAGGGTAAGAACCTCAATACATAAATTTGTGGGAAGAGGAACAAATATTCAGTCCACAACAGAGAGGTACTGCCACATTAGTGCAATGCAGCTGGTGGGACAGGACACTGGGTGACAATTCCCACCTCACCTTCAAGGCCCAGACCAAGGCCTTGCAAAGGGCCCACCTCCCTTGAAAGCTTTCTCTAACTGTCTTCCTTTTTTATAACCCCTTATTTCTCTTTTAAAAAATTTTAGAGCATTTACTTTGGCCATCTCTGTTTAATAGTATAAATAGACTAAACTGTATATTCCATGACCCTGACTAGAACATTATATCAATAATAATGATAATATGATGATTGAAATTGATAGGGATGATGACAGCAGCTGACACTGATTTAGCCTGTATCGTGTGCCAGTGCTTTGTATGCATTATAGAGTTTTCACAATAAACCTATAAGGTTGATGTTACTATTGTCAATTTTACAAATGAGAACACTGAGGCTCAGGGAGGTTAAATAGCTTATTCATCAGGTTAATAAGCGGCAGAGCTGGTCTGCAACCGGTGGTCTCTGTACTCCCAAGCCTGCAATCTTAGCCAGCGCATTATCATATAAGCCCATGTTTACGCACACAGTGCCCCCCCTTGTCTGTGGGGATAATGTAAAATTTTCATTTCAATGTCCCCAGGATTAAAGTTCTCTTAATAGAAACCCTAAAATTTTGAGTATCGACATTTTTCTGACTGAATAGAACTGTATTTCCAGTCTCTATAATATATAAATTCTTGCCTCCCCTTTTCTTTTAAACTAAGGTCTCTTTCCACCACTTATGACTAGACGCTGTTGTGCACCTTTTCCGAGCCTGTGTCATTCCATTTGCTGCAATGAGAGTGATTGATAGCTTTGATTTTTATGTATTTAATTTTTAAATATACTAGACACCGGACCAGGAAATTTTACTTATCCCAATTTGTTGCTCTAAAAAAAAAAAAAAAAAACCAAAACACCACACTTACAGGGACTGAGTTTCCAAGGAGGTAGGTGGGATCATGGCAGGAAGTGAACGCAGGGCTTACTGAAGGGCTCCAGGAGAAGACAGTACAGAGACCCAGCTAAAATGCCAAGTGCACCTGCAACTGGCCAACTACTATGACAACCCTTGGGGTAAGGAAGTAGATATCCATCAGAGCAAAGAGATCAGGGCAGGGATATTGATTAGCTCATGGATCTCATGCTTATAAAATGAAACTGGTAATACTGGTGCTTCTCTTCTAAGTAAATATTCTGCCAAATCAAGGAACAAATTCAGTCAAGTTCTTTGAATGCCTCTGAGGAAAGCACCACAGAAAAGAGCTCTTTTCTAAAATGACACTGCCTCACTCAGTTGCCAGAAAGTATTTCTTCCCAAATAACGTGATTGATGAACTGAAGAGCTCTCAAAGCACGGAGGATCCACATCATTTAGATAAGCCATTTGTCTGAGGTTCCAAATGGAAAAGAGAATCAATCTCCCACAATTCCTCAAAACACCGAGTGCCCTTATATGGGCCAGACTTGCCTGAAAAGGAGAACAGAATGACATTGCCCGGTGAATCCCCCAGGCTTCACATTCCAAACGTGTCCCATTAAATGAGTCCAAGCAGTTGCTTCTGAAATCATAAATTCCAAAAGACAATGAAAGTTGCAATCACAAGGGGTAACAGAAGCCAAACACATTAGGAACATGTTCCCTGAGCAAATAGCGTAATCCCGGACACGCGGGAACACATGGTTTGCCTCAAACATGTTTCATTTTGTCATCGCATTGAGAGTACAGTATTTCTCTTTGGGTGCAAGAGTGATTGATTTCCTTGGGAGAATTGTTTGTAAGAACATGAAAGTTGCCAAAGCAAACACGTTGGAGGGAAGTGTGGAGAAGGGGAGTAAGAATATTTGGAGTAGATCTGGGTTTGGGAAGTTCATGCAGAGGTGAGACAGTGAGATGTAGAACAAATAAAAACATTCTGCACACTTCATCTACATAAATTATGTTCTGAAATTCACTCTGTGTAGACATTAGCTGTGCAGCTACAACTCTCCCTAGTGTGCCTCTAGAATGTGGGCACAAAGCCAATTTTTAAGTGAATGATTTGCAACTTTTCCTCCACATAAATTAATATTTAGATCATCCTGATTTTTATCCACAGAAGTCATGTAGTCATTATTAAAACACCACTAATCTATTTGTCTTTTATGATAGAATTCTATTACTGACTTGTATTAATAGATTTGTCTTGAGATATGTTGACAAAATGGAAAACATTAGGCATATTTCCTTTGATCTCTTTCTCTACCATCAAAAAAACCACCTAAATAATATACAGCATCATTTATAATTGTGTGAAATTGAAATGTTCCTTTTGGTTATTTTCTTTAAATGTATGTCAAATTATGTTAAAGATGAGCATGCATTTTTAGCTTCTATCTGCCTATAGGTATTAGTTTCTAAGAGATGTGAATTTGTTAAAATACTCATGGCACTTAGACGCTTAAGTGTGTAGTTATGTGACAGACTAACATGGAATTTTTTTGTTTACTCCGTTAGGATTTTGTTTTTCATATAGCTATTCTTAGAGTACAAAATGAGAACTTCTGAGAATTAGCAATAGGATATCTGAATAAACATTCCCATTTAAAGATGATTCTCTAAGTACAAAATAAATAACCCTAAACCCCAGAGAATAAAGACTTTTGACCTGGCTCTGTACAATACCCAGATAGCTTTGCTACATGAAGGTTCTCATCACTCACACTAAGGCAAGTTTCTCTCGGTCTCCCTAATGTTTGTTCTGCTGCCCAGCTAGTACCTGACCGAAGGAGAGGAGATCACTTGTATTAGTTATCCACTGCTAGGTAACAAATTCTCCCCAACATTTAAAACAACATTTATTATTTTATAGTTTCTATGGGTCAGGAGTCTGGGCACAGCTCAGCGGGATCCCTACCTCTGGGTCCCTCACATGGCTGCGGTAATCTCAAGGTTTGACTGGGAAGGATCCACTTTTTGGTTCACTCACCTGCTTGTTGGCCAGAGTCAGTTCCTTGCTGGCCTCTGTTCTTCCAGGGCCGTTGGCTGCAGGCCTCCCTAGGATCCCTCCCGTGTGGGCCTCTACGTAGACCATCTTACAGCATGTCATCTGGCTGCACCAGTGCTAGCAAGTGAGCAAAAGAGAGAGTGCTAGCAAAATGGACAACACAGGCTGGGTGCGGTGGCTCACACCTGTAATCCTAGCACTCTGGGAGGCCGAGGTGGGTGGATTGCTTGAGCTCAGGAGTTTGAGACGAGCCTGAGCAAGAGCAAGACCCCGTCTCTACTAAAAATAGAGAGAAATTATCTGGACAACTAAAAATATATATATAGAAAAAATTAGCCAGGCATGGTGGTGCATGCCTGTAGTCCCAGCTACTCGGGAGGTTGAGGCAGTAGGATCGCTTGAGCCCAGGAGTTTGAGGTTGCTGTGAACTAAGCTGAACCACGACACTCTAGCCCAGGCGAGAGAGAGAGAGAGACTCTGTCTCAAAAAAAAAAAAAAAAAAATGGACAGCACAGTCTCTCATGACCTGGTGATGGAAGGGACAGCCCATCACTTTTGCTGCATTCTCTATGATGGAAGAAAGTCACTAGATCCAGCTCACACTCCAGGGGAGGGGATTACACGAGGGTGTGAATACCAGGAGGTGTGGATCATTGGGAGCCTTGTTAGAAGCTGCCTATTATTTAATATATCACTGATGACTGTAAGGGTATATTTCCTGTGATGGTTCATTTCACGTATCAACTTCACTAGATTAAGGAATACCAAGAAGCCAGGCACAGTGGCTGATGCCTGTAATCCCAGTACTTTGAGAGGCTGAGGCTGGAGGATCACTTGAGCTCAGGAGTTCAAGACAAGCCTGGGCAAAATAATGAGATCCCATCTCTACAAAAAAAGTTTAAAAAATTAGCTGGGTGTGGTGATGTGTGCCTGTAGTCTCAGCTACTTGGGCGGCAGAGGCAGGAGGATAGCTTGAGCCCAGGAGTTTGAGGTTGCAGTGAGCTATGATGACGCCACTGAACTCTAGCCCAGGGGGTACAGAGTGAGATCCTGTCCCAAAAAAAGAAAAAAAAAAAAAAGGGAATACTGAGAAAACTGTTAAAGCATTATTTCTGGATGTGTCTATGAGGGTGTTTCCAGAGGAGATTGTCATGTGGATCAGTGGACTAACTGGGGAAGATCCACCCTCAATGTGGGTGGGCACCATCCAGTTGGCTAGGAGCCAGAATAGAACAAAAAACAGCCAAGGAAAGGCAATTTCTTCTCTCTCTCTCCCTTTCTCTCTATCTCCCCACCCCCTACTACCTCCAGACCTGGGACACTCTTCTTCTCCTGCCCACAGACATCAGAACTCCAGGCGCTCCAGCCTTTGGACTCCAAGACTTACACCAGCGGCCTCCCAGGTTCTCAGGCCTTTGGCCTGGGACTGAAAATTACACCAGTAGCATTTGGACTTGGACTGAGCCAGGCTACTGGCTTCCCAGGGTCTTCAGCTTGCAGACGGCCTGTCTTGGCACTTCTCAGCCTCCATAATCATGTGAGCCAATTCACCCAATAAATCCCCTGTCATTTATCTATCTATCTACAGTCATCCATTGGTACATGTAGGGAATTGGTTCCAAGACTACCCCACAGATACCAAAATCCACAGATGCTCAAGTCTCTGATATAAAGTGGTGTAGTATTTGCATATAACCTATGCACATCCTCCCATATATGTTAAATCATCTCTAGATTACTTATAATACCTAATACAACATAATTGCTATGTAAATAGTTGTTATACTGTATTGTTTAGGGAATAATGATAAGAAAAAAAGTCTTTATATGTTCAGTACAGACACAGCTACTTATTTTCTTGAATATATTTTTGATCCACAGTTGCGTGATTCCACAGATATGTAACTCATGGATATGGAGGGCTGATTGTATGTATATATACATGTATATCATACACACACACGCACACACACACACACACAACACACACACGCATATCTTCTACCGGTTCTGTCTCTCTGGAGAACCCTGACTAATACACTTTCCTTGCATCCTAGATCCTACTTTATACTCTAGGACAGTGGTTCTCACAGTGTGATTCCTGGACCAGCAACATCACTTGAAAACTTAGTATAATAGAATTGCAGATTCCCAGGCCCCCTCCAGCCCTACTGAATCAGAAACTCTGGGAGTGGGGCCCAGCATGCTGTGTTCTAACAAGACTACCAGAGGTGGTTCTGAGCATGCTAAGGGTTGGGAAGTATTGCCTTAGAAACCAAGGGAGCAGAGCTGGCTGGACCTCCCAGTTTCCCTCTTATAAAACCACAATCTCAGTCATGGGAACATCTACTCACATCTTTAGCATACTGTGATCGCTGATGGTTTTAATAACGATGACTTGTAACATAAACCGGGAGACATTTTACAATGGAACCCCATAGGGCCATATGGCAAATCTAGAAGAGTTTTTTGTTTGTTTGTCTTACCTTGGATTTCAATTTTTCAACCTAGTGGATCTCATGTGCCTAATCTCACAGGCTGGTACTTTGCAGGTTTTGAGGCCAAAAGGAACCAGATCACTTAAACAAAACTTTAAAACAGTTAATCAACACCAAAAAATTTATCCAGTTGTCCAAATGCCAGATTTATTCATATGTCTTAATTTCCTAAGACAGTTCTTCTTATACTGTTTACCCACTCTCAAAAAAATTTTTGTAATGGCCACAGGTGTACTCCTAAGGTGTGAGATGGATAAGAATAGCTAATTCTATGTGATAGGTCCTTCTAGTAGGAATACAGCCCTGAGGTGAGTTAGCATCATAGCCACAGGATGCTATGCAAATCTCTACTCCTTCCGTCTGTGTCCTTTCTGGGCTCTTCACCAGCCTTTCAAACTTATCGTCTTCGGGAGGCCTCCATGGTGTTGTAGGAAGGACAGTAGGCTCTGGGGATGGAAGATTTGGGTTGAAATCTAAGCTCTCATACTTAGTACAGTCATGGGCTGCATAACAACATTTCAGTCAATGACAGACCACATATACAATGGTGGTCTCATAAGATTATAGTACTGTATTTTACTGTATCTTTTCTATGTTTAGATACACAAATACTTACCATTATGTTACAACTGCCTACAGTATTCAGTGCAGTAACATGCTATACAGGTTTGAAGCCTAGGAGCAAAAGGCTATACCACATAGCCTAGGTGGGTAGTAGGCTATACCATATAGATTTGTGTAAGTAAGTACACTCTATGATGCTTGCACAATGATGAAATCACCTGACAACACCTTTCTTAGAATGTATCCTCATCATTAAATGATGCATGACTGTACATCCATACTAGTCTATGACTTTTAGTCAGACCAATCAGTAGTCACCCAGCATAGCAGTACAAATGTCAAATATATGAAAGTACGAATTACTACAACCCTACTGTTCCAGTTGGACAGGTCCTTTAAGCTAAAATTTATGGCAAGAACAGCTTTTTGTCTTACTGTTTTGCCACTGGATAAATAGACAAAGCCAATCAACTCCAGATTATTTTACCCACATTATTCATCTGGTAGATTAGTCAATTCATTCATCAGTCAGAAAACATTTATTGAATGCTAATTATGTACAAGAAATTATGAAAATACAAAGAATTACAAGGCATGGCCTTACTTTTAAGTACCCTGAAATATAATAGGTACTTAATAGTGGACTTATTAAACATGGACACTTCACAGAAGCTCCTATAGAATTAATGCCAAATAAGTGGTCCACATAATAAATCATAAAGGGCTGGAGAGACAAGTCTTCCACTGGGGGAACTAAGAGTAATGGAGCCCAGGCTCAGACCACCTGGGTTTGAATCCCAGCTCATTTGTTTGCAGGTATATGACAATGGCAAGTTGCTTAACTGCTCCATGCTTCAGTTTTCCCCTCTGAAAAACAGGGATGTACCCTGTGGGTTGACTGAGAATTAAATGAGATAATTTACATAACATACTTAGCATAGTACCTAGCCCAAAGTACTCCATACATGTTATCTATGTAGTAACAGTATTCTTGGAGTAATAGCATTCATGGAGAAGGTAAAAACTCAACTGGATCTTATGTGACGAAGACTACAGAATACAGAGGAAAAGATATTACAGGTATGGACTATATCATCAATAGTGCAAAATACAGGAAAATTGCAGGGTCTGCTGGAACAGTGTGTTTGGTCCCACTGTAAAATGTCTTGAATATAAAGTGAACTTCAGACTTCATCATGTAATCAACAGAGAACCCCTTTCGGTTCTTGAGTAGAAGTGTGATATGATGAAGAGGCTTTTGGAAAGTTAATCTGCAGCATATATTGAGCAATTGGGAGACTGGAGGAAAGGAGACCAGAGGCAAAAAAAAGTATTTCAGTGATGCAGGCACAGGGTGCTAGGTGCCCAATCTCTGATGATAACAGTGGGAGTGGAGAAGAAGGGGGAAAAGGCGAGCTTTTGAGGAGGAAGAATGACCAGATTTGGCGAATGACAAGATATGAGAATTAACGTGATGAAGCAATAAAAGACAATTTTGAAAATGGCAGGCCTGGGGTTAATAGGAAAATTGAGTACTACTGATAGAATTAAAGCAGGCAAGAGGGGGAGCCCATCATGGAAACAGGCATGTCTTAGACATGTGAGGTTGGGGCTTACTAAGAAAATATTTATTGTCTAGCAGAAAGTTGGGAATTCGGGACTAGGGCTTGGAGAAGAAGTTGGGAATGAGCTCTGGTTATCACTTGAGTGAGGAAGGCCCGATGCTATGGCTGGGGGAGAACATCAACAGGATTTGTTCTCCCAGTTCACTCTCTTCTTCAGTTTTCCCAGCTGGCCCCAGCTAGTAGTCTAACACTCTACACCCTTCTCCCCGTCCACCCTTTGTCAGGGTGAAAATTAAGAACACACTGTAGGTGTCTGAGAGCCATCTCTGAAGTCACCCTTTTTCTTCTCTTTTTCCCATATGAAAAATTACATATCCCATAGAACTTTTCCACTTAGGAGTCGATATAATAGAAATACACTCAGAAAGCTAAACATACTTCAACAGCTAACCACATACTCAACTGACGGGACCCCTAGTCCACGCTCTTTCAGCTCCTCACATCCAAGTGGTTCTAAGCACTGCCAAAGAAACCCTAGGTTTTGGTGATCACACTTGGAAGTGTCCACTGCTTTATGTGCATTTAGTTGACTCAGTGTGACTCCAGTATTCACATTACCACTTGCTAAAACATTCTTTCATATCGCTATTTTAATATAGTTTATTGACATATATAATTTCTGCTCCTTCTTCAAAGTTCATCTCAAACATTACCTCCTCTGGGAAGCCTTCCATGTCCCTCCTATAGTTATTTTTTCTCTGTGACCTTATACTAATCAGTGCATATTTCTACTGAAGCACATCATATACTGTAATATTTTAGTTAGCATGCATGTCCCCCACCTCCGACCATGTATTATTTTTTTGTTTTTTTGTTTTTTTGTTTTTTTGTTTTTTGAGACAGAGTGTCACTCCCTTGCCTGGGGCGAGTGCCTGTGGCATCAGCCTAGCTCACAGCAACCTCAAACTCCTGGGCTGGAGCAATCCTACTGTCTCAGCCTCCCAAGTAGCTGGGACTACAGGCATGTGCCACCATGCCCAGCTAGTTTTTTCTATATATATTTTTAGCTGTCCAATTAATTTCTTTCTATTTTTGGTAGAGACGGGGTCTCACTCTTGCTCAGGCTGGTCTCGAACTCCTGAGCTCAGGACGATCAGCCTGCCTCGGCCTTCCAGAGTGCTAGGATTACAGGCGTGAGCCACAGCGCCCGGCAATGTATCATTTTTTTGTATCCACAGCACATCTCACCATGCCTGGCACACAGTAAGTGCTCACTAAATGCAAAACAAATAAATGAAAGAAGGAATGGATGATTAAATATGGGTCTTTGGTTTCCCTTGACCAGTTGTATTAGTTACAATATAAGTTTTTAAATGTGATCTTTATTTGTATTTTTTCATCCCTTATGCTACATTATAATGTTATATAGGCCCAAGAATCTGGTAGCAAATTCCCAAGTTTTGACACTTTTTATAGCATTTCATAAGAAGTGGTTTTAGTTTGTAATTCTTCACATATTTTATTCACTTCTTAAAATGTTCAAAATTTTTTAAGACTTCTATAAGGGGCTGGGCACTGTGGCTCATACCTGTAATTTTAGCACTTTGGGAGGCTGAGGCAGGAATATTGCTTGAGGCCAGGAGTTCGAGACCAGCCTGAGCAAGAGCAAGACCCCATCTCTACAAAAAATACAAAAATGAGCTGGGTGTGGTGGTGTGTACCTGTAGTCCCAGTTACTCAGGAGGCTGAGGCAGGAGGATCACTTGAGCCCAGGAGTTTGAGGTTGCAATGAGCTATAATGATGCCACTGTACTTTAGCCAGGGTGACAGAGTGAGACTCTGTCCTAAAACAAAAAAGGAAAACAAAAACAAAGAACAAAAAAACCACCAAGGCTCAGACCACCTGGGTTTGAATCCCAGCTCATTTGTTTGCAGGTATATGACAATGGCAAGCTGCTTAACTGCTCCATGCTTCAGTTTTCCCCTCTGAAAAACAGGGATGTACCCCATGGGTTGACTGAGAATTAAATGAGATAATTTACATAACATACTTAGCATAGTACCTAGCCCAAAGTACTCCACCAAGACTTCTGTAAGGGTATTATAGAGCAAAATAATGTATTCTAAGTTGCTTCGTTTTTTAAATAATAAGCTATTTTAAAGCAAATCAAGAAATGAACAAAAATTTAAAATAATTACTAAAGATTTTTCTATAATAAAGCCATTTTTGTCAGATACTCACAATGTAATTCTTCTGCTCAAGTTTCTTAGTTTCTGTGTGGTCCCTTCTGACTTCTTTAAACAGACAGAAGCCCATCTATGTGAGCAGGTAGATGAATGGGTGGAATGAAAAAGGCCAGTCTCTTTCTTCACATATAAATCTCCAAAAATAATAGGATACATGTGTGCAAAAGTGGTAAACCACTAATAATATTTATAACTCCACAATTCCTAGTGGAAATAAAATAATAAAGCAATAAAACATTCAAGGAAAAGAACAAGTACCATGGTTAAAACACTGGTATCGGTGCTCAAAACTTGTCTGAAGTCCAGTCACTCGTGATTTGGGCTGTTTACAGTAGGAATTTAGATTGTTTTTATGTCATGGTCCACTTACAAATAGGCAGGCCAGATCTCCCAGGTGGGGTCTGCATTCAACCTGTGCCATAATTTCTGCTGAGCACAAAGGCTGAGCATACACTTTGTCAGTGGAGATTTTTAACTGCTTAACTGTTGGTAGTACCGGTTGAGTCACCTTTAAGCTTTGGTGGAGGGAGTAAGGGAGTTACAATTATGTTGAAAGTCAACAAAAATTTCACTTGCAATAGTTCAGAATTATAAAACAGGTAAGGTAGTATGTACTGCTTTGCCTTAGAAAAAGATTAATAAGTGCTACTCTTTAAACACTTGATACCT
This sequence comes from Indri indri, assembly GCA_004363605.1. Taxonomy (NCBI): domain Eukaryota; kingdom Metazoa; phylum Chordata; class Mammalia; order Primates; family Indriidae; genus Indri; species Indri indri. Next base: position 32,339 of record RJWJ010009051.1, on the reverse strand, counting down.
TATTTAATGTGCTATTTCCAAAATAAGCTGTAAACATTTTTAAGAGCCATTGTTAAAGCACGACTAGAAATGAAGCAATTTTTTTAAAACCTTCCTCAGAACTTATACATGTAAATGAATGTTTCCTCCTAAGCAATCACCCTGGGAACCTACCAATATCGACGATGTTGTCATTCCTGAGGACATTTTGAGAGCTGTCCTATTATAACCAGTTTACAAGTCACACAAGATGATAAATCTTCAAGGACATGTTAGTTTTGGGAAAAAAGTGTTTTATTCAACTTGATCATCTGCTTCATTCACCATATTTGACTCTCAGTGACATTTGGCCATTTGCAAAATTAAATCCACCCTCAAAGAATAGGTTTTTCAAACGAATGGGTAATAATTTTTTGTGTTCCAAAATGTTCTCAGTATTGGGCCTAATGATAGAAAATATGATGGAAAATTATCAGTCTTTTAAACATTGCTTATAATATACCTGTTGCAAGGCCAGGACTAGATTAGTTGGCCTTATTAATTATGAAAAATCAACTAATCAAAGCTCTTGTCATCAGCAGAAAGTTTTATTAATAAAAAAATAACTGAAGGATCTTTTACTTATTTTCTGTTTATTTTGAAATAATTATAGATTCACAGGAAGTGTAAAAATAGTACACAGAGTTCCATGCACCCTTCACCCAGCTTTCTCCAGTGGTGATGTCTTATATTAATATAACCGCAGTACAATATCACAATGAAGAAACCGACATTGTATAACACTGTTAGGTATATTATAGGCTTTATTCAGTTTTTGCCAATTTTTACATGCAGTTGTGTGTGGGGGGCGGTGGGTGTAGCTCTATGCAGTTTTATTCCACATATTCATTAGTGTAACTGCCACCACAAATACAAAACTCTTCCGTCACTACAAAGGAACTCCCTCCTGACACCCTTTTAAATTTGGACCCCTACCCTTTCCTTGTCCCATGGCAACCACTAATCTGTTCTCACTGCTATAGTTTTATCATTTTGAGAACATTATATAAACAGAATTATGCAGTATGTAACTTTTTGAGGTTGATTTTTTTTCACTAAGCATAATGCCCTTTAGATCCAGTTTGTTGCATGCATCAATACCACATTCCTTTTTATTGCTGAGTAGTATTCCTTTGTATGTATATCAGAGTTTCACCATTGAAAAGACAATTATGTGGTTTGTCTTTTCTTTCTTTCTTCCTCCCTTTCTTTTATTTTCTTTTTCTTTCTTTCTTTCTTTCTTTCTTTCCATTATTACAAATAAAGCTGCTATGGACATTCATGTAAAAGTTTTTCTGCAGACATAAATTTCCATTTCTCTGGGATAAATGCCCTAGAGTATGTTGGTTTTGCTATATGGTAAGTGCATGTTTAGTTTTGTAAGTAACCGGCAGACTATTTTCCAGAATGACTGTACCACTTTACATTCACACCAATAATGTATGAGAGATCCAGTTTCTCTGTATCTTTGCCAGCATTTGGTATTATTATAATTTTTTATTTTAGCTATTCTAATAGATGTATAGTTTTAGTTATTTTGGGAAATTACTGATTCAATTTATTTGACTGGTCCTATGATAATTCAGTGGGGATGACTTGTCTTCACACTGTCTTCCTGAGTGTGAACTCCAAGCCTTATTTTATATTTATATCAATTTTTAGACTTAAAATTATAAACAGATGTGCTCCCTACTTCAAATTTACCAATGTCCAATATAAGCAATGAAAAACTCACTTTAGGCTCTTCCACCTGGCCTCATAATTTCTCCCATGGCATAAACATGGCTTTGCCCAAAAATGCTGTTCTTTCTGGGGGAAAAGTTCTCCTGGCTGCATTCTCTGGTTTCTATTGAGGGAGGAGCACTAATGATGGGCTGCCCTGGTTTCCCCTGGTTGGTTACTTACAACATGAATTCATGAAAGAGCTGGTTTGGGGGCTGAGTTGCTGGAGATGCTAGGAGTGAGCAGGACAATCATAATTCTGCAGGTTTGCTGTGCTTTTCTCTGTTCAAAGTTAACTGGTCTGTATGGTGACCCATAGATGGGACAAAGCAGAGACTGCTATGTTAGTCGCAAAATGAACACTTTACTTTCAAACAGAATTCAAAGTGCACTTGACAGGCTGTTGCATTAAGTACTTGCACATCTGAGGTAGAACAAACTGGATGCAATTTACTTTCCCCCTCAAGTTCATGCCATTCTTTGTGAAGAGGCCCCAAGTACTTACTACTAGTCTTAGGGGATGTAATGGCAAGTAGGAAATAGAATCCAATTACAAAAGCAGCATGTAGCTTCTGCCTCCTTACATGTACCCACAGTTGCCTCTTGAAAGTGACTAACAGTTACTATGGGTAAATTATTTCATTTCATTTCATTTATTTACTTATAATCATAAAATCACCTCTGGTGGTTGATAATGAAATGCTGAAGGTTTTAGGGGGAGGGGACATTTGTTTTAATTTTAGACTAAGGTAAAGCTTTCCAGCATTTGCTTCCCATTCTTTGCCTATGCAAATTGTTTTACCATTTATATTGTTTAATTAATAGAAGTTTGAACAGATGAATCTTACAAACATACTGATAAGCAAAAGAAGCCAAACAAAGGACTACACACATAACTGTATGATTCCATTTATATGAAGTTTAAGAATATGTAAAAGCTAATCTCTGGTGAGAGAAATGAGAATAGTGGTTGGAAGTGAGATGATATTTATTGAAAAGGGGCATGGAGGAGTTTTCTGGGGTGTTCAAAATGTTCTATAACCTGATCTAAGCAGTGGTTACACAGGGGCATATATATGTACAATTCACCAATTGTATACTTGGGAGTTGGATACATTATTGTATGTATGTTATTCTTTATTCACAATTTAAATTAACAACTGATCTGAAAAAATAAGAAAATTGTTGATAAAAGCACAGAATAAGTAGATTTTGGTTTTCCATCTCAAAGTTTCCAGGAATTTTTAAATTTTGCAAATTGTCATTTTTCCCAATGCAAACGAACCACTCTTCTCATCTCTTTCCTCTTCTCTGCCCCTCCCAGTTTCTTAACTAGTTAGATTTATGTTGCAATTGCAGGCATATCGTAACTGTTAAATTAAAATATTGTGAAGCAGAGTGTGGAAGCAATAAAACTCTATTAAGATCAGTTAAGGCCTTTAAAAATTCCATGATTCCTTTCACTCATGTGACATCTTTCATTCCTTGTTTTGAAGTTCGGATCCAAGGAATTTTGCACGCTGTGGGTTGACATTTAGTTAATAGCATCTTTTGCTGAGGTTCCATTTTCTAAATTAACAAGATCAAGAACAGTGACCTGATGATATTCCTTTGTACATCTGGCTCTTTTCCAAAAAGAAGGATTAAGAAGAGGGAGGGAGGGAGGCAGGGAGGGAGAGAGAATCAAACCTTCTTGGTCACCTTCATTTTAGGGCAAAGTGTGTTTCGAATTTTTGTAAAAACATCAGATACCACCTTCCCACTAACAAAACGAACAAACACCCCATCGCCCCACCACACACATACAAAATCTGTAGTTGCAGTATGTCTGCTATTTCTCATTTCTCTTTTGGGGCCCTAATATCTTGTGCCTGGAGTCTTTCTGACTAAGCCATGAAAAAGATAAAGTAAAAATACATCTACATATAAACTATGGGGATAGAACCAAGTCAGATTTAACTTTTTAAGACACATTTGGGGATGGGCTAAGAGGGAAGGAAGAAAGCTGAGGAGCGTAGTATGACCCTCTCTGTCTAGGTGCTCAACACACATTTCTTAAAAAGAAAAGACTAATGACAGAAAGTACAAATGATGCAAGCAAGGAACTCCTACACAGAATGTGAAGTCAAGGATAGTGGATTCAGGGTGGCATCTGACCCACTTTTCTCTCATTCCCAAATGCTTTACTTGGAAATGCCATGTTGGGGGGGAGCGAGCTTTACATAAAGAATGTGAGAAATACGGAGTAAGACAGATGGAGAGGAAAATATGGAGCCTACCGAATGCAAAAATGGTGCTTTCCAAGACAGAATGAGAGAACTAGGCGCCTTTTTTCCACTCCGCTGCCCCCACGTCTGGGCTGTGCTGTGCGTTCTAAGGCAGTTGCTTGGGAGCAGGGCGAAGGGGCCCAGGGCCTGGGGATGGGTGGGAAAGCAAGAGCCCGGCAACAGGTGGGGGGGAAGGAACTCGGCTGCGCTAAAAGGGCGGAAAGCAGTAACATGCAGAACTAGTGCCTGCAGGGTCCCAGGCGCTCTCGCCACCGCCCCGGGCTCCTCTAATTAGAGAGGGATGCAGGGTGGCATTAGTTCCCAAACGTTTTAATCGAGCCTCTTTTCAATAGCCAGGGATAAATGTAGCCACTGTTACTCTGTGCTGAATGGGTCGCAAAGGCCCCCGCCCGGCCCCCAGCATGGCCATTCAGGGCTCTTTTCACAACCCCTAAGCGGCTCAGTCCCTGGACCTAGCGACACTCCAGAGCGGTCCTAATTAGTCTAATTAGAAAGGTGGATTGATAGATGGGAAGAAGACAGAGTTGGGTTAGGAAGATGCTCAATGCTGCCAATCTCGGCTGGGTTGCCGCTTATTCTCTACGTAAAGAAAAGGCCGCAAAGAAGGAGGTTGGACCCGAAGCCCGCCAGCCCGCGCGGAGGCTCGGCTCTGGCCGGATCGCTGGCTGGGCGGTCTTTGACCCCGCGCCTCCCGCCCACAGCCAGAGCCCGGCAGCGGGAACCACTCGCTTCCCCAGGGAGCGTGTCCCGGCCGCGGTCTCGGGCCTTCGCCGAGCGAGGCGGGAGGGAAGGGCCGCGGATAAGCGGGCACGGCCTCATGCCCCAGCCCTGCGCCTCTCCGCCCCTCCTGGCCCCACGGCCGCCCGTTCCTCACCCGGAAAATCGTGGGGAGACGCGGCCTCGGCGGCGCAGCGGCCGGGCCTTGGGGGTTGCCCGCGGAAGGTCGGTGCTGGCCTCCGCGTCGGGCCGCGCCACGTGGTAGCTCCCCGCGCCCTCCCGCCCCGGCCTTGCGCGCTGTCGGAGCAGCGCCTCCTGCCAGTAAAGCCGAAACCCCAAGAAGGGAATAACTTCGGGCTGGGGACGAGGCCTACTTGCGCGCGGCTGTTGGGTGGTGCGCCCGCGAGTGTCTTTGCCCTGCTCCGGGCGCAGGCCGGTCACCCGTGCCGCGGCTCCTCCGGGTCGCTGGGCGCGGAACGGCCTCGGCCCCGGCCCCGGCCCGGCCTCAGGCCCCCGCCCCGGCCCCGCGCATTCCTGCGCTCGCCGTTGCCGGCGGGAGGCGGGGAAGGGAGCAGCCCGGGTGGCTTGGAGAACACTGAACCTTTAATTGGGCTATAAATCAGACAGGGGAGTGCGGTGGAGTTTGTGCAGGTGTAAAAACAGAGGGGAAAGCCCGGGCCGAGCAGCCAAAGCGCCCGGGCAGGTCAGAACCTCCAGCAAACTAACATCTTGATAAGTCCGCTGACAACAAAATAAACAGTGGAGAGGGGTGGGGGAGACGGGGAGCGCTGTCGCCCACGGCCCGCTCGCAGCAGCACAGCGGCCGTCTGCTAGGAGAAGACAGGCCGCTCTCGGATTTTTGTTTGGGGCTTTGGGGGAGGGCGGAGGGAATAGAGAAGAAGAGAGAAGCAAAATTATCTTCCTCTCCGCCCTCTCCTTCTCAGCGTCTCATTCCGGTGGACCAAGGGCCCCGGGAATGTTTGACGGTGGTTTGGGAAGTGCGCGCTGCCTCGCCATCCCCTGCGATGTCGGGGGCGGGAGGTGCTGGGGATCGCGGACCAGGCCCTCGGCGAGTGAGGAGCGGGTCCCAGCGCCCCTCCCAAACACAGCGCCACCGGGAGGCAAACCACCGCTCCTGCTTCATCTCAAGGGCTGACTTTGGGGAAACACTGCAATACCGGGCCCCTGGCCGAAGGAAGTAAAAAAAAAAACCAAGTAGAAAGGGCGATCGGAAATTAATTCGTGCACTGCTTGGGAGCAAAACTCTATCAAAACCCTATCGAGACGTTGGCACAAGCGGCAAGCGGATTCGCAGACAAAGGAAAACAATATTAAGTCCCGTTAGATCATTTTTCTGGACATTGTTTAAGGTTTGAAAGGGACCAAATCGTTTCAAAATGTTGCCAGTAAAAATTATCCTATGTGGAATGCAACTAATCCTTTTAGGTTCCTGTCAACTGTTTCCACAGAAGGAATCCGATTTTTCAAATCAAAGATCCAAAAGTCTTTGGGGAGAGATTTATTACATGCCAGAGCTTTAGTTACAGAATAGAGTTACAATAACAACCCGCACCGACCAACTCCCTAAAATAAGGGATCTCATCCCACATAATTCTAAAGACGTGTGGGAGATCGTTTGCTGGGTCCTGCTATGTATGCAGATGGAAGCTGGTGAGGGAAAGGGGGAGGAAAGCAGAAATATTAAATTCCTTAAATAGAAAAACAGAGCACAGAACACCTCAGCATTTTATTTTTGTCCTCTGTACCCCTGGTTATTTTTGAAGGAAAAAAACAAAACCCAAGCTTGGTGACTTGGGCACAGTTCATCAGCAATGACAACTTAAAAGTGAAGTTAATGCTGGAATTGAATACAGACAATCTCTTGGACACCTACACTCCCCCAGTGGTTCAAAACCTGGACTCTGAGTTTACATATTGAAGATGTGTCTACAGTTTCTGCAAGGGGGGAAATATTTATTTAAAAGTGTATAAAAGAATGCAAGAAAAAAATACCTGCTTTATTTTTAAGTTTTCTTTGATTTGTAATAAAATGTTTAAGCATGAAAAAAAGTGCCCTAGAGTTTTTTGTTAACCGTGTCTCTGTATTTAACTCTTCACAAACCCACATGAACATAAACTCATTCCATGTAGGTCAGAGTATCCGTTTGCAGTAGTGTCTTAGGGCCTGATCACAAACCATCGCCCTCCCCCTTGTCGATTCTTCACAAAGAACTGGCAGCCTGGGATACCCTCCCCCTCATCAGTTCTTCAAGGAGAACTAGCAGCTAGGACAGGAGATGATCTATTAGTAAATAGCCATAAAAACTTGGAAGGAAATTCAAATTCATAGTGCCTGAAGGAGTTTGGCATTGACTTAACCTCTATACCACAGAGGCACATAGGTGTTTTAGGCATTTTGTGAGTAAATTGGGCACACTAGAAAGATGTTATCAAGAAGCTGTTGTTAGTTTCACTTACAGACCAGTGAGATTTTTGGTAATGAGAAAGTGGTTTTGTTAATGGAGAAATGAAAAATTTATTTTCCCAGCCTTCCAGCCACTCCATTGTTTCCTGCTAAAATGTCTTGCTCTTCTTGTTCCACAGCATATGCTTATGTTATTAGGGGCAGCTTGGTGGTGAGAATTTTTTAATTTGTTTCCTATATTTAAATCAAGAATAAAGGGATTTGCAATATAGCAGGTGCTCAATAAATAGTGCAGACTAATCCCACTTTTCAAAGCTTAGAGGTTAAAGAGATGATCAGCTGATAAGTAAGTAGGGGAAAGAAACAGAGGGAAAGACTAGAAAAGTGGATTTAAAACATCAGTGGTTTGTTTATTTTAGAAAGGGGGAGAAAGTTATCTGTCCAAATATACATTTGTCTGAAGTAAGAGAAAACACAATGCCATCTCTTTTATCTTCATTATTTCTAGAAAGGACTAAATAACTATTTCATACATAGGGGTGGGAATTTCAAAGATGAATTTTTATATATAACCAAGGATTTCTCTTAACTAATTTAAGGATCTAGGATTTAGAAGTTTTTCTTTTTTTCCTTGAAAAATAAGGATGTCAGAAAAAGCCACAAAGGGATCATAATACTTTATATCAGTATAGGTTTATGTTTTCCAAAACATTTTCACATAAACTGTATTATTTGATTCTCACAACTTGCCCCTATTCCCCCCCCAAAATATTAATGAGAGTGAAAACTGATCTAGCATTTAATTTCAACCTAGTCTTCATTCTTTTGCAGGCTTTGAAGATTTGGTTGTGTTTTTTTTGGCTTGTGATTTTTTTCTCTCCCTAGTCAATCATCTAACAGAACATAATCTTGCACAGTCATTTTTCACATATGCAAAACTCTGCATAAAAATAAGCAAAAATAGAGATAGAAAACCAAGTTATTTTTCCTTCATAATGACCCTTTATTGTAGACTTTTTGAAAAATGTGTAGTTTTTTTTTATTGCTGAAAATATCTGCCTTCTAGCTATTTTAACAGGAATTTCTAGGCAAGTATGCAAAGACACTGTGCCTTCTGCCATAAGTAATCCTTGCCCTTCCCTCTTTTTCTTTGCCAGTCTGTTGTTGATCGGTAGTTGCAAGTAAGAGAGAATCCTTGGTCTGTGCCTGGCTCCCTCTGGGATAGGGAGATCCAGGCCATGAACCAGAGCCTCAGATTCATCCTGCGCCCACCCCCCACATCAAGCCTCTTCTTCTCCTATTGCTCGGTGGACTGGCTGGGCCTAGGACACATTCCATACAGCTTGCATTCTGCTTAGCAGGCTAGATACATTCTCCTAGCAGTAGCATCCTATATACAGGGAAACATCCTATCTTAAAAAATAAAGTCACTCTCACTTTAAGAATAGAAAAGTATCTTTCCAAACCTAATTTCAAATTCAGAATCAGAATTTTCCAGATTCTCTAAATAAACCTGCTGATATTGACTCCTTTTCTTCCTGGAATAGGTTTTTGTTTTTTTGAAGTTTAGAATTAAAGAGAAAAACATTTCTGGTCTTAAGAAACAACCCTCATTTGCTCTAGAAAATCAATGTTCTCTTGCATTAAGCACTGTCCCTTGGAAAGCTTGCTATATGCACTCTCCTTTGCACTCTGCAGCCCACAATTAATGAGGCGCAACCCCTGCACTGGCTTTAGTTTGGGTGTCTCTGTACTGGATGTCTCTGTACTGGACAAAGCACCCACCCGAGTCCCAGCCTGGAGAAGGCCAGGCTTCAATGAGGTTTTTGGGTGACAATAGGCATGGATCAGCTAGCAGGTAGTTTGGAATTCCCTCACAAGCATTTTAAGGAGGCCTCTGGCCAGGCAGGTGGATTAATTGTATAAGGGCTAAAGGGACTGGCCCAAGCCTCATCATGTGCAGCTGTTCAAAGACTGTAAAATCTCTTCAAGAGTGTGTCTGGGCAGGAGAGTGGGGAGACACATTCTCAGAAAAATATTTAATTTTCTCATTAAATGTTAAATCAGCTCATCTGACTCCTCACATATTCGTCCCTTTTCCACACAGGAAGGATACACCCCTATGGCTGGTAGTAAGACTGGGTTAGCAGTTTAGCAAAAAGCTCTAAACTGGCAGATCTTGACCATTAAAAATCAGCAAGAGAAGCGGAGGAAATGGGTAATAGCACAAAGGCGAGCTTTGTGTTTGTGTGCAATGTTTTAAAGATAGTTGATGTAAAAAGGGGGGCGGGGAGAAGAGATGCTAGGAGAGTACAATGTAAAAAGAACTAGGTGGCGGAAGCTGATGCCTCTGAAATAATTAGCTATCAATTCCAAATGCATCTAAAACAAGGTTCTTGGAAGACCTGGGTGGAGGTAGTCGGGAGGCGGGTGTGGTGAGAATATGGGGAAAAAAGTGTGTAAGAAATAAATGATTCTTCTTCTACACGGTGACCTCTAAGGTAACATCCCTACCACAGTGGAAGTTTAATAAATCACAACGATGGCAACAAACTAGCAGTGTGCTCTAACGGAAATAAAATGGGATTTAAATACTGAAGTCCCAGTAGCTGTGACCTTGGGCGAATCATTTAATCTCTTTTGAGCCTTGATATCTTTATTTGTAAAATGGGGTCAATAATAATTCTTATCCTCATGATTTCACAGTGTAATTAAGAGAAATATTGGAGAAAGTTCTTTTAAAAAGTCAATGTGCTGTTGTGGTATTGACTGGAATAGACAGGAAAGGAGTTCTAGGACACTAACAACATCTGCTTCTTGATCTGATGCTGGCTGTACATGTGTGTTCACTTTGTAAAAAGTCATTAGAATTTGTACATTATACATTTTTCTTTTTAATTTTTACTTTTAAAAGTTAGAATAGCTCAAAACAGGATTTAAAGTTAGGATGCTGATGATAATGACAAAACAAATTATAAATATGGGTCAGAAGCTCATAGCTTTTATCTTCTTTTCTCTTCCTAGCCATCCTATCATGCCTAGTAACTCAGGACTCAAAAAGAGATCAATGATAATCATCAGCTGTTTTCTCTGTGTGTGTTTTGCTTCTTACTGACCAGTATCTTCCTGGTAAAGAAGCTAGAGGAATAAACCAGGAAGTTTCCTGCATGCCAGAGGGGTCAACAAGAAAAAGGAGCTCAAGCTGTTCTCCAGGGAAAGATGTGATTAGAGAGATGTGACATGCGAAGAAATTATCTGAAAAGTGAATTCAGTTGGGAAAGTATAAGCCCCAAAGAGCCCTGAGCAGCTGGTCATGATCAGATTCTCCATCTTTCTGTCAGATGTAATTGTATCCGAGTTGGCATGGTATTTATTGCTAAAGTTGAAGGGCCAGATTTTACACTAAACATATTTACACATTTACATTTGTTGCCCTATAAACACACCACATTTCACTGGCCATGACATCAAACACATTTACCAACAAAAGGCATATGTCTAATTACAAAATCGTAGAGGAGAAGGGCGGCAAGTGGCAGCTGATGGGCAATGAGCGTGCATGCCTGTGTATGTATATGTGTGACCCAGCTGCGCCACCAGGAAACCGGCAGAGACAAGAATGAATGCAGACAATGCTGGGCCCACTTCACTTGTCCTCTGCTCCCCAGGCCTGTCCTTGTCTGGTTCAGTTCTAAAGGGGATGGGGGACCCCCTGGCATTCCGATTAGATGCATGGTTACCCCCCTGGAGGAGCCCTGAGAGACTAGGGTGGTTCCTGGACAGATTTCTGATTTGGATTGAGTTTGATACTGGTATGACCTTTAAATTGCCCCCCAAATGACTTTTCTCAGTCAGTAATAAAAACAGGTGTGAGCACAATGTGTAGCCAGCAGAAAATTTTAAAATTATAACTAGAGTCCTCAATTCCTGGCTTTGGGTACTAAGATCAGATCCCTACCCATCAATAGCAGTTGTAATAACATGGTTAGCCGCTCCAAGCTCAGTCCTCGGTCAAGCAAGGAAATCAGAGCCACTGGGGCCAGAGAGAGAAAAACAAAACAGGCATAGCCTCAACCACTGGCCTCAGACAGCCTTTAATAAATGACACAGGCTGGTATTCCATCAAAATAATCACCTTCCATCAGAAGAGCCACCTCCCCCAGATCTCTCAGAGGACAGGCTACAGGAAGAAATGGTGGGTTTATAAAAAAGAAAAAACTGTGAAGGGCAGAAAACCCTTTTCCTGGAGATGAATGCTTACTACATTCACTGTAAGAATTTTGATAATATATCCAGAATTCCATTTCCATCAACAGAAAGTTTGGGCAGGAAAGGGAGGCTGAGTAGGGGCCAGAGAAGTAGAGATGGTAAACAGCTTCAGCAAGTAAAAGATGAGAAAGGTCTTCACAATTATTTCCTTCACCTCCACAATTTCTCTTTTTCTTTTTTTAAGAGGAAAGGAAGTGGCCCTGAAATAAATGCATGGGATGGGATGGAGAGGAAACACATTGCTGAGCAGAAGCGCTAGCTTCTTATTTTAAAGAAATAAAATAATTATCCAATAGAGAAAAAAGAAATCAACCAAGGAACGATCTAAGGTCATGACACCATGTGTGGTACAAGGAGCAATTCAATCCATAAGGGCTTCATTACCCCGCAATAGATAACATTTGACTAAATCTAGCTGCAGATTAAATCTCCGCAACACAACAGAGTCGTGAATGAAGAGGCTCCTTTTTGTGTGGTCCTTCTCCAGGAGCTGCCTGAACCATTAGCCCCAATATATCCCTCTCCCTATTAACTGCAATTCCCTTTCGACTGAGCTTCAGTCATTTGTCTCGAGGCTCTACGGGGGCGTTTGATGAGCGGAGAAACAAGGAGAAGGGGAGAAAAGCGTCGGGTTAATGAGTTGTAGCAAATCCACACTTTGTAGTTGGGAGGAGGAGAGCTGGTGACCAATGTTTGTCCAACTGGTTTATTTTTCGAGACCCAGCCTATTGAAGAAGGCTTGTTCAAGCAAGCTTCGTTCCTACAAACACACAAACATCCTTCTGTTTGCCTACAAAGAAAAGGGGACCAGCGCTGGATTTGCATGCGAATGAGGAGCCCCAGGAGGAGACGTCCTTGCCCATCAAAGGCCGCGGTAGCCCGGCGGCCCTGCGGCCTTTGTTCCAGCACCTGCTAGCCTGCGCGGCCTGATGGGGCGCCGCGCCCCGCGCTCCTGGCTCGCCCGTCCAAGATCCGCGGCCCCCGTGTCCTTGCTTGCCCCGCGGCCCTCGCCCAGCGGCCCGCGGCCCACACCTCTCACAGCTCATGTCTCACCCGCCCCGCGGCCCTACCTTCTCCCAGTCTCGTCTGCCGCTGAGCAGGCCTGCGGGGTCAGCAAGGCCAACGGCGGAACCCCAAACCTGGAGGGTGGGGAGCCAAACTGCAGGACACGACGCTCGAAATTGAGGCGGGTGGGGTTTGAATGGTCTTATGGCTCAAGGGCTCATGCTGCGCTCCATCTGTTAGAAACAGGCTTGCAGGCCCCAGTGGGCGAAAGTGAAGCGGGACCCCAACGCTGGGACTCGGAGAGAGGCCATTGTCTTAAATGCACTGACACCCCGGAAGGTGGAGCCCGTCCCTGCACTTTTCAAATTTTGGGGCATCTGAGCAAGAGAGAGGAGAGGAGGGGAGAGAGAAAGAGATTAGCCGGGATTCTCTACTTTCCGGACATCCAGGCATTATGCAAAATTTTTAAAAATACAAATGGTTTTGTTTTTGGCTCTCTGTCTTCCTAATTACTTTCAGACCTGTAATTCAGATCTGTGCGTTACAGAGGCTATAAGGCGCGCCAGCAGTGTCTGTGCCGCTTGGCTGCTTCTGCTAACGCCTCTCCTCCCGGGGCGGCGCGTGGGATCCCGACGTTCTCAGGCTCAACGTCTCCTCTTAGTCGGGCTAGGGTAAAAGTAACTTTTGTATGCACGATTTTAGTCTAACAGTATTTCAATTTGCGTCTATATATTTACTGGTGAGTTTGAGGGTTGAATGTGTTTAACCTCTTCCAAACATTTCATAGTAAAAAATAGAACTTCATTTTGAACCTATGAGAGTCATTTTTTTCCTCCCTAAAAAGAGACAAGGCGTCAAGAGTGAATATCACTCCAAAATGTTGACCTATAATGCAGACTTCATTAACTTGCCAAGTTAAATCTGCAGATCTTCAGATATATACCTGTCCGTTTTAGAGAAATTGAATAAACAGATTTAATCTCCATTGATATTAAGCATTTAAAGTATATATTAGATATGCCTTGGTTTTACTTACAGCCACAATATCTATAGTCATCAAAACTAGTATCTCACATTTTTTCAAAAACTAGAAATTGTGTGCATAAGCAGTTAATGAAGACAAAATTTTAAAAGGTATCCTAAATCACCTAAATTATATAAATATAGTTTAACAAACACCTAATACATTGTCATTTTTATTCTTTGAAGCAAATACTTATCCTAAAGTTGAAGATTTCTCTTAAATACCCTAACTTATTCATTTAAGCTGGAATGTCAATGTTTGCCTTTTAAGATTAAAAAAAATAACTTCTTTATGCAATTACTGGAATCCTTTCCATGTCAAAAATAGTAACTTTAAATACTAGAACTTTCAAATATGATTTATTTTATGTATGCAAATATTTTTATTAAAGACTTTAAAGCTATTTAACTGATGGTCATCTCTATTCATTTTTTCTATTAAAATTTTTAAACTAGAAATTGTCTCTGCTTGTTTTGCTTTCATTACAACATAACATGTTGTAGAATTTTTGCAGATATAATACTGTGATAAACAGTGAGTGGAAATTAAATGAAGTGGGAAGCTCTAAAATAAAAGTTTCTATAAAATTATCTTAGGGTAACTGTGGCTTTAATTTCAAAATGCCTCAACACTCTTAAACATGGGATAGAATCAGATTTGAAAATGTATACCAAAGTAACTCATTTTATTCACAGTCATTTAAAAATAATTTCTGATCTTCAATGGTTTTGACTTAGGAAGTCAACATGAAAAAATGAAAATCATGGCAAGATGCTTTTGCTAAATTCTCTTTGAAAATAATATTTAGCTCTATTCTATATTGGGTTCCTACTTATCCCACATAGAAACTTTTTTTAACAGAAAACAAATTAAGAAGGGGACGACTGAAGCCAATTATTTTGGTGACTTTTCTTTGAAAATTAAGTATTTTATTTCTGAAAAAGTGTAAAAACCTTACATTAGAACAGTACAATAATAATTGCCAGTAAAATTTACAATTCTCCTTGTAAAGAATACGCAGTAAGTACAAAATAAAAATTCCGCATGTCTATTATGATACAAAACACAGGTTAAAATAAGAAATGATAATTTTGACTTTTCTTGTGTAAACATGTTAATCATTTTTTTCCTTTTCATGAAAAAGTACACCAGACAAGTGTCCTCAGATAAAAAACTATTGCTTCTCTGGCATTCTTTGAGACCTTTGCTAATTCTGTATTATTCTTCTTTTGAACAGTATTTATTTTTTAACGCCTGGACCTGACCTGAGAATCTCTACACCTCAGAAAGGCTTAGTTGTTTGTTGTTGTTTTTAGTTTGCCAAAGTCAAGGAAGTCCCTAGTGCCTCGACAGGGCGGACCCCCACCAGCACCCTCTTCCTCCCTACTCCAGGTCGGGGGCTGCAGCATAGGACGACTTTGCATAAATAGAGGGACCCGCAGAGCCGAAAAGCGCGCCCGAGCTGTTGCCAAACAGTTTCGTCCGAGAATCCGAAGCGGCGAAAATGGGCGCGCAAGGTTAGGAGGGGCCGCGCCGAGGGGGGCGAACAAAACACCAAACCACCAAGATGCAAACAGGAGCCGGGATTCCTACCTTCTCTTTCTCAAGCGCGCTAACATAGCGTTATTAACAATTTGAAATCCTAGCAGTAAAGTTCTCGACACTGGACAGGGCAGTCCCTTGGTGCAGAGTCCCCAGGGCGGCTGACGAGGAGACAGAGGAGGCGGCGGCAGCCGCGGCGGCCACGAGGGAGCGGGTGAGCGCGGCGGCCGGGCCCACGGCCGCCTGCGCCGCGCAGCCTCCGCCGCCGGATCCGGGTGCGGGCGGCGCCGCCACCGGCGAGGGAGAGGGCGAGGCCTGCGCGGCGGCGGCGGCCTGCGCGGCGGCGGCGGCGGCGGCGGCCGGGCCCAGGCTGCCTCCGATGATGCTCTCGATGGAGAAGGGCGAGCGCGCCAGCGCCGAGGCGCCCGGGCCGCCCGCCTTGGCCGCCGAGGCCTGCAGGGGGCCGGGCAGGGCGGCGCCGAGCGGGTGCGGCCGGTAGCCGAAGGTGGTCCGGGCCAGCTCGGCGGCCGCGCCGTGCGGCGGCGGGGGCGGCGGGGGCGAGTGCGGGTGGAAGGCGGCGGCGGCGGCGGCGGCGGCGGCGAAGAGGGCCGAGGGCGGCGCGTAGGGCGGCAGCTGCAGGCCGTAGCCGCAGCCGTAGGGGCCGTAGCCGTAGGCGTGCGGCGGCGGCGGCGGCGCTGGCGGGAAGAGCGCGGCGGCCGCCGCCGGGTCGCCGGCGCCTCCCGCGGCTCCCGCACCGCGCAGCAGCAGCGACTCGGCGGCGGTGGCGTTGGGCGGGAGCAGCGGCTGCCGCTTGAAGCGCTTCCTCCGGCGCAGGAAGCTGCCGTTGTCGAACATGTCGGCGGACTCGGGGTCGAGCGTCCAGTAGTTGCCCTTGCCCGGGTTGCCCGGCTCGCGGGGGATCTTGACGAAGCAGTCGTTGAGCGAGAGGTTGTGGCGGATGCTGTTCTGCCAGGCGGGGAACTTCTCCCGGTAGTAGGGGAAGCGGCCGCTGATGAACTCGCAGATCTCGCTCAGCGTCAGCCGCTTCTTGGGGCTCTGCAGGATGGCCATGGTGATGAGCGCGATGTACGAGTAGGGCGGTTTCACCAGCGGGTTCTTGGCTCCTCCGCCCGCGCTCCCGCCGCCGCCGCCGCTGCCTGCGCCCGCGCTGCTGCTCCCACCGGCTCCCGCCCCCACTGCCGGGGCTGGGCCTGGGGGCACCGGGGAGCACCCTGCCCGCGGGGCCAGCAGGATGTCATCGTCGTCCTCCTCCTCCTCCAGATCCTCCAGCTCGTCCTCTCCGGCGTACGAGCGCCGCCGCCGCCGGCGCCGCTGCGCGGAGACAGCCAGCCGGGGCCCGCCACCGCCACCCTCGTCGTCGTCCTCTTCCTCGTCGTCCTCGTCCTCGCCCTCCCCCACCACGTCGATGTCTGTCTCCTCCGCGAGGCCGGAGGCATCGGACATCTCCGTGCTCAGGGTCATAGCTGTGGCACCACGGCGGCGGGGCGGCGCATGGGGGCGCCGGGCTCCGGGCTCCCTCTGCGCCCCAGCCCGGGTCCCGGGCAGCGGGCCCGGCCCGGGGGCGCCACGCTGGGGGCGCCGCCGCTAACTGAGCTGCGCGGGGACTGCCGGGCGGCAGCGGAGTCTAGCGCTGCGACTTTGTAACTCCTGCGCCGCTGCCGCAGCCGCGAGGTTTCTGCGCTCTTGGGGCTCCGCTCGCTCCTGGCCCGGGCGGAGGACTTGACCTTCCCCTCTCTTGAGTGTCTTTCGCCCGGTCAGTTGAGGAGGGTGTGGCGGGGCCCGGGAGGGCGAGTCAGAGTGGCGGGCGCCCAGGAGAATGCGGGACGGCTGAGAGTCTAGGAACAGAGCGCGGCGAGGCCAGGGCTGAGTCCAGGAGAGGGCGGACCTTTCCTCGGCTTATAGCAGAAGGGGGCCTGTCACATGGTGTGCACGTCAGAGCGCTGCCGAGGGAAGGGAAAGAAAGCCTAGGAAATCAGCCCTGCTCGGGAGAGAAAATTCACCCGTAGGAGGGGGCAGCAACTGAGAAGAGTGGGGAGGAGAGAGGACCCCACTATTTCTTGCCAAAGGCGCTGATACCTGAATAACGCACTGGCCAGCGGTGGTCTGGACCGAGTTAGAGTTCCCAGCCTCCTCAATTAGCCCTCCACCCTAACCTCAGAGCAGTCCTGTGACGCTACGGTTTGACCCCTGGACGGCCTTTAGGAGCCTTCTAGCCGGGCAGTGACCACCCCATCCTGAGGTGGTCCCTGGAGAACGCTCTGGGGTGTGTTGGGGTGTCCCAGCTCCTCCAGACTGGGCGAGCAGCTCCCCATTGAATCTTCTGAGAAACCCCCCAGTTTAAGCATGATAATAATTGTTTATTGACCCTTTAACCCCTTCTCTTCGGTTTTTCTCCAAAGACGTTTGTTTTCTGCCATCTGTTAATAAAAATGCTGTGAGGCTGGCATTTTAGTCACTTATCTGCAATTGAATGCCCTAGAGACTTGACAGCTAAATTAAGCCACTCTAATGAGACAAATTTCATGGGATCTGACAAATTTCGTGGGAATAAAGAGAGTAATAATTGAATTCAAAAAAGAAATAGGAAATTTTAGTGAAAACCCACATACACACCAAAAAACTTAACCTGGGGATGACTCAAAAAAGTTCGTTCATAATGGGCTAAGAGACTATATAATTCTCAGAGGAACATTCCAATCAGCATTTCACAGTAATCTCAAAATACTTAAATTACTGGAACATAAACACATTTCTACTCGGGCAGGCTTAATAATAGGAACTACATTGATAGCTAACTTCAAAGCCAACTTTTAAAAATGTGTTTTTGGAAAATCTATTAAATATTTCCAACACCTTTGGGTCAAAAGAAATGAAAATTTTGGTATGAGATTCAAGTTCTATTCAGTGTTCTTTTTCAGGTGACAAGGTAGTGGAAATAATTAAAATATATATTACTATTTTAAAGATACCTCTGTTTATGGCCAACTCAAATTTATTTTGGCTGGTAGAGAATCCTAATAATTTGTAGAATTCACACTTAGCCATACCTTCTGGATTTTTGTGTTTCCTAAAATGCTTGTATTTCAAAGAGAAGAGTTTGCCCTAAAACTCTTTAACTTTCTGATTAAAATGACTTCTTGACAAGAACTGACAATCAAACCTAAATGGCTTTCTGCAGCAACAGTAATGAGCTGCCCTTGTGTATATCATTTTATCAACCAAGTACTTTTCATATTTTGAAAGGTGTCATTACTACCGTTATCAATCACAGTGCCTCAAAAATAAACTCTTCCTCCATCTAAGACTTCCTTTAAAGTCGTTTCTTTTTTTGTTGCTGAGGACCACTACCACCAGTTACACTTACAAATGATCCATAAAGTCTATCATAGACCTCTGAAAGAGCTATGAGAACGCCTCAAAGTTCTAAATAAATTATTTTTCATTGACTCTCGTTTGATATATGGCTGAACAATTTAATTATTGTAATGGGCTCAGCATTAACCTGAGCCAACATTAATCAGCGCCATTAATCAGGCATCACATTGCTTTGTTGATGTAGCCAGGAGTCCTTACCAAGGAGTTCACTTTTACATAGGAAAGTTAAATTTCGTAAGTACTCAGTCCATAGCTAAATAAACACCATGACTTTCGCAGCACTTGAGGGTTGGTGTGTGGCAAAGTATTTGAAGATGAAACAGAGAGGAAGAATTTGTTCGCAGACCATGAATTACTTTAGACGATCAGTTACAGTCTTCGTTGTGCCAGGGTTTCCACCGCCCTAAACTTTGTCCAAGAAGGGCGCGGAGATAGACTTTGTGTTCCGCTTGTAACTTAGTCCGCAGATTCCTGCGCAAAGGGTTAAAAGGGCTCCTCCCTGAAAACGCTTGAAAAATGTAGCAAATTATCTTCTGGCCACTCAAGGCAAAGTGTTAGGATTTACCGAAGGTCAGAGTGGAAGATGAACCCAGAGGGACCGCTGTAGATACAGAGAATGTTAAAGATTTGAGCAAGCTTTACTAAAGCCCCACATTTGGGCGTTCCACTTGCTTTGTTTGCTTAATTAAGCTCCACATTTGTTTTGAGGCCTTTAGCTCAGCGCTCGTGAAATTCCCGGAGCGCGGAAACGCAAACGTTGTACCTCTTGCGCTTTCGGGTTTCGTCCCCCTGGTCCTCCATCCCTGGGCTTCTCTCCCTGACGTGCTCCCAGCTTTTGGCCGCGGCTGGGAAATCTCTACCCGACCCCCCTCCACCTCCCAGCTGTACAGGAGACAGAAACCTTTCCCAGAGGCGGGCCGGGGCAGCGACACGGCGACCTCCTTCCCGCGCGCCCCGCTCGCGTGGACGCAGAAAGTGGTGGGGCGCGGGTCCAGGCTGTGCCCGCGTGGGGGAGAGCTGCCCCCTGGCGGCGGCGCGGCGACCAGCCCTCGCGATGGCGCGGGCACCTAGGGGCCTCGGCCCGGCCTGGGACTCGAGAAGCAGCGGGCTCCCGGGCGTCCCTCCCGCTGGGCTTGGAGTGGCTGGGACTGGATGGCCGCGGAGGAAGATGCTTAGACTGCAGGTTTCGGCTTTTTTTTTCCGCGAGCGGTTTGGGCGCTCCAGGAGCGGGCCGAGCCTCCGGGCGAAGGTCACGGGGATTTCGCTCATCAGGAGCCCCGGAGGCCTAGCGAAGCTATGCCTCAGCCCTTTGTCCTTGGGCCCCTGACCCTGAGCACCACAGGCCCAGGGGCCTCCTTGGGTGGGCGAAGACTGGCAGAGAGCTGATAGCCGCAAGCTCACCGGGCAGGAACCTGGACTACTCCTTGCACATCCTGGGCGTTTACTCATGAACGTGAACATGAGCTTGTTTTCAACCCTGGAGGACACTTGGGGCCGCGTTCCCCTTCGAAGAAGAGTCATTCTGTAAGCCCGTATTGAGATACTGAATGGTGCCTGTCACTCTGAGCTCTGTAGAGAGAAAGAATAAAACGTGAGTCCCTGCTTCGAGGTTGCTCACTGTCTCCTGTGTAGCCAGGTAGATGAGTAGTTATCATGCCAGATGACAAGTGCTTTCTGAACTCCCCAGCCCAAGGTGAGATGCCTTGAGTCGCTGCCGCTTCGTAGACTCCATTCTTTCATCCTGTGCTGTCTTTCCTTGTGGCTGCACGAACTCCTCATTTTAAACTCAAGCATCTGGAGGCCAAAAACTGGGCTCTGTTAGTCGTTTTTTTGTTGTTTTTTTTGGGGGGGGGTAAAAATATACATAACAGAATTTACCATTTTAACCATTTTAAATGTACAGTTCAGAAGCATTAAGAACATTGACATTGTTGTGCAACCATCACCACTATCCATTTCCAGATCTTTTCCATCATCCCAAACTGAAATTCTGTACCCATTAAAAAATGACTTCCGGCCAAGTGCGGTGGCTCACGCCTGGATCCTAGCACTCTGGGAGGCGGAGAAGGGAGGATTGCTTGAGCTCAGGAGTTGAAGACCAGCCTGAGCAAGAGCAAGACCTCGTCTCTACTATAAATAGAAAGAAATTATAGCCGAAACAACTAAAAATAGAAAAAATTAACCAGGCATGGTGGCGCGCCCCTCTAGTCCCAGCTACCCAGGAGGCTGAGGCAGGAGGATCGCTTAAGCCCAGGAATTTGAGGTTGCTGTGAGCTAGGCTGACGCCACGGCACTCACTCTAGCCCAGGCAACAAAGTGAGACTCTGTCTCAAAAAAAAACACCAAAAAAACTTCCCATTTCCCCACCCACCACCCATCCCTCCAGTCCCTGGCAACTACTGTTTTGCTTTAACTGTCCATGAATTTGCTCTACGTATGTCATATAAGCGGAATCATCCAATATTTGTCCCTAGTGTCTGGCTTATGTCTCTTAGCATAATGTCTTCAAGGTTCATCTACGTGGTAGCATGTATCAGAATGTCATTCCTTTTCAAGGCTGAATAATGTTCTATTGTATGTATCACATTTTGTTCATGCATTGATGTCACCCAAGACATTTGGATTGTTTCTTTCTTTTCTGTTCATTATTGAACCTCCACTCAGCTCTTTGTAACACCCTGCATGCAGTAGACACTCAAGTGTTTGTTTGACATGTTCATTTTCCTACATCTTTTCACCCCGCAAATCCTCAAGGGAACCCCATTGTCCTAACAGAGCACACACACTAGTAAAGTGACAGGAATGGTTTCTGCTGGGCATAATATAAGGGGACACACCCTCCTGGATTTGAGACTTCAACTTGTTCACAATTTTGAGACTTTCAGACTCAGTCTCTGCACATCATTTTCAGTAAAAAAGCATGAGTTGAGATTCCTCCAGAATTAATTCTGAACAAAAGTGTGATCATGCGTGCCTCAACCCATGCTTTTATACCCTTATTTTCCCCTCTTACCTGTACTAATCCTTGGGGGCCCAAGATGACCTTAACACTTTTCTCTGGCTGTCTAGAGCCCTCCCTCCCCTTCAGCATTTTCCTGTGGCGTAATGTTACCTGCTGTGAGTGTGGGTTTGCATGTGCCAGCTAAGCTAATTTCAACAAACGGTGAAGTGGGTACCTCTATGTGATGGCTGACGAAACAGGCTGAGAGTTGCCACGCACCCTCATGGAGGCATGGATGACAGAGCAGAGCCCTCCAGCCTCATGGCCAGGCTCTTTCCACCTCTGGCCTGCGTCTTCGTCTTCAGGGCCAGTTCTTACATAGTCTGAAATTAAGTTCAAGGCAAGGTGCTACTGGCTGATGGTGGTGTATTCTAACCTGGGGATCCTGTCGATACTATGCCTTAATCCAGTCTCCAAAGTTGGGCCTTTACACAGTGTGGTTGGGAGGTGAGATTCCTTTGTGAGGAAGATATTTTAGTGGCTTTCAGGTCCCACTAGGCAGCCTATGCTTGCATTTCATGGCCTAAGCAGGATTTAGAAATCCTCAAGAATTGAGAATGTCAGCGAAGGTCTAAATCTGTGTTTTATAACAGCAAAATTATTTATACTGACTCCGGAATTCTCATTACCACAGTTAACCTGGACTGGCCCTCCCACCCCAACACACACCCACACATATACCTATTTAGCACTGCATCTCAGTGGTTTGCAGGGGCACATACTTAAATTTTGCACCCCAAAGTCAAAAGTTCAAAAGGTATTTTTTTTTAATCATGAATTTAACTGAAAAATACACACATTTCTATTTCAGAGAGGACTCCTCCTTTTGGGGGCTACCTTCTTCCACACAAGAGCCTCAAGAGTACATGTTTGCAGCTCTGTAATCTTCTGGTACTTATTTGCATTGTTTAATAAGTTAATTTCCTGGAAGTAGACTTAGTATTTTTAGTTATAAGAAGAATTGAAAACTAATAATACTATTTCTAGTAAGAGTTCATTTATTTATTTTCCATTTGTAATTCACCCAGAGAGAAAAATCTCTCTGCTTGCGAAGGATGGGGCTCTGTAGAGTGATCCTAGGAATGCAGCTGTCTACAGGACACACTGAAAATGAAAAGTATGCTAGCAGGCCATGGGAAAGACTTGTCATAAATTGTAATTTTTTGTGTGCATTTAAAATGTGTACAATGACTAACCTTCTCTATCACAAGCATGCACATACACACACACACACACACACACACACACACACACGAACTGTTAATAATTATTGCCTGATATCCAGGCTCAAACCAAGATTGAACTATCACTTCTCTGCTACACATATGCAAACACACTGAAACCTCATTATCTACCCTCAGGGGCAGCACTTCACTGATACCATCATCTGACACCACGCTGGGGGTTGTTGGTTGCAGTCAAGTAAAAACATAGGCCTCTTTGCAGAAGACATTCTAGATATCTTCCACCGAAAATTGGAACACCTTCGATAGAAAGTTTTGGTTGGCTAGACTTCCAGAGCAGAAAAAAACTGGGAAACAGCCTGAATCCAAAATTTACGGAAGAGTAAATACAAATAATGAATGATCAATACTAATGAGAGATATGCAAAATAGAAAAGAGGAAACTCTATCAAATTAGCAAATTATGTGAGGATGATGGATGTTATGGTAGGAACTCAATTATACACTGCCTGTGGAAGTATAAAGTGGTACAAATCTTTTAGCAAAGCATTTGGCAATATAGAGCTTGGATCCTAGCGCCCATTCCCTTTGATCCATTCATTCTAGGATTCTATCCTATACAAAGTACCAGAAATATGAACAAATATTTATGTATAAATGTTTGTTGCAGTTTTTTTAAGGAGAAAAAATTGGAAACATTCTAAATCCTCCAAGAGTTAAATATATTACTGTATGTTCTTATGATGAATATTTTGCAATCATTAAAATGACATCTGTGAACATCATTTTTAATAATTTGAAAAAAATTAAGATTAATATTAGGTGAAAATTTCAGATAGAAAATTATATACAATATTTTCTCAATTATTTAATGTACTAAACATGTAAACAGAAGGACTGGAAAGAAATACACTAAAAGGTCAATTGGTTATCTCTGGGTGGTGAAATTATGAGTGGTTATTATTTTGTTATTTGTATTGCACTTTTCTGGGTTTTCCAAGTTTTTCACAATGAACAATTTCCAAATTGCTGAGTTGAGATAACTGAGGTTCACTGTTAGTGTAAAAGAAAACCTACAAATGGAACAGTGTTTACCATTTGAAGCATAATTATTGGAACAGACATCGAGAATTTATAGTAAGCATGATAAATATATTAAGAAGGGGAGGGAGCTTATTATTAATAGTGACATTAAGCAAGAAAAAGAAATAATACTTTTTTAAGAACTCCAATGGAAACGTTAAGTATGAAGAAAGTAATAAATGCAACAAAGAACAAACAGATGGGACAAGTAACAGGATGGATACAACTAAAGAATGAACAGATTGAGTTTAAGAACAGTTTGAGAAACTCTCCCAAAAGCAGCAGGAGGCCAGGCTTGGTGGCCTGTAATCCCAGCACTTTGGGAGGCCAAGGCTGGAGGATCACTTGAGGCCAGGAATTCAAGACCAGCCTGGGCAACATAGCAAAAAAAAAAAAAAAAAAAAAAAAAAAAAAAAAAAAAAATACGAAAAATTAGCTGGCTGTGGTGGGACATCTCTGTAATATTAGCTATTTGGGAGGATGAGGTGGGAGAAGCACTTGAGCCAAGGAGGTCAAGGTTACAGTTCTGGCTCATGAAATCAGTTTAGTGGGTTTTGATCAGCATTGAGAGAGAATTAAAAAGAACAGAATGGGATGGAATGGGATAGAAGAAAAGAGTAGAAAATATCATTGCATGACACATACTAATATTAAGAATAGTTTGTGAAATGTTTTCTTATTTTTATTTATATGTATTTTGTATATAAATATACATACACACACACACACACATATATATATACCGAGTTGTTATATAAAATGAATTAAAAATGAATAAAATGTGGGTCACAATTGAAAAATGTTTGAAAGCCACTATTTTAGAATTTTGGGGTTTTTTTGTTTGTTTGTTTGTTTTGAGACAGGGTCTCTCTCTGTTGCCCCAGCTAGAGTGTAATGGCATCATCATAGCTCACTGTAACCTCAAACTCCTGGGCTCCAGCGATCCTCCTGCCTCAGCCTCCTGAGTAGCTGGGACTACAGGTGTATGCCACCACATCTGGCTAATTTTTCTATTTTTTGTAGAGACAGGGTCTTGCTCTTGCTCAGGCTGGTCTTGAACTGCTGACCTCAAATAATCCTCCCACCTCAGCCTCCGAAATTGCTAGGATTACAGGCATGAGCCACCACTCCCAGCTTGAAAGATACTATTTTACAGGCTGGGCGCAGTGGCTCACGCCTGTAATCCTAGCACTCTGGGAGGCCGAAGCAGACAGATTGTTTGAGCTCAGGAGTTCAAGACCAGCCTGAGCAAGAGCAAGACCCCGTCTCTACTAAAAATAGAAAGAAATTACCTGGACAACTAAAAATAAATAGAAAAAATTAGCCGGGCATGGTGGCGTATGGCTGTAGTCCCAGCTACTCGGGAGGCTGAGGCAGGAGGATTGCTTGAGCCCAGGAGTTTGAGGTTGCTGTGGGCTAGGCTGACGCCATGGCACTCTAGCCTGGGCAAAAGAGTGAGACTCTGTAAAAAAAAAAAAAAAAAAAAAAAAAAGATACTATTTTAAAATAATATATTTTGATATTATTTTCTACCTTCTCTGGGATTTTGCTCATTAATTATCGTCTTCTCTCTTACTTCTCATCTCAGCTTTACAAACATATTTCAACCCCTTGTAACTAAACATAAAAACAAACAAAAACATTCCTCTCTCCTGTGCCAATGCAAGCTAGTACCCCCTCCTCTTGTCACGTAATTTTTCCAAAGGTTGGTTTGTCCCCATTGCTTCCGTGTCCTCTCTTGCCCACTCCCCGGGTCCTCACAGTGTCGTTCCCACTGCCCTTCACTGCTGTGCTAGTCGGTGTGCCATGGAAAAGCCTGTCCGTGTGAATTTTGGAAAAGCCAAGTTACATGAAGAAAGCAGTTGACTTTACTTCAATACTTTGGAATTTTTAGGTTTGTAATGTACATTGTGACTCCTCCAGAGGCATGTAGACACAATGTAATATTTTCTGAAGTTATTTTACTACAGCTTGGGAAATGGCATTCACTGAAATAATATGACATAACATTAACAATGGCTTTCTAATTGATGAGAGTGAGAATTTGTCTCATTCATTCACTTAACAAATATTTATTGAGTGTCTACTATGGGGGAGGTATTGTTCTAGGTACTTGAGATACAGCGGTAAACAAATTGACAAAGACTCCTGCCCTAAGAAGTTTTATATATTTTGAGTGAGAAAGTCCGTAAGAAATAAATAAAATGAGTAGACTAATTGATTAACAATATAGTGTGTTAAAAGGTAATAGCTGCTGTGGGGAAAAATAGTGGAGAGGTCAAGGGGGTCGGAGTGCTGGTGGGGGGCACGGCATGGAAAGGAGGAGTGGGGAGGGCCAGGGAAGGGAGGTGAAAATCTTAAACAGTGAACAAAGACTGGAATAATGATACAGCTGGATGTCGGTGGGAAGGGAATTCCAAGCAGAAGGATCAATTAGAGCAAAGGCCCTGGGGCAGGAGCATACGTGTCAAGTTCAAGGAATAGCAAGCAGCCCAGAGTAGTCTGGTGGGAAGGGCACAGGGGAGAAGGGTACAGAATCTCAGAATAGGAGGTGAGGCCAGAGGGCAATGGCACGGGAGAAGCAATCGTGGAAGTCCTTGTAGGCATTCTAAGGACTTTGGCTTTACTCTAAGTGAAATAGGGAGCCATTGCAGGTTTTCGAGCAGAGCAGTGACCTGATCGAACTTAATCCTTAAATCTTGTAAAGGATTCCTCTGGCTGCTCTATTAAGAATATCCTGTATTGGGCAAGGGCAAAAACAGGGAGATAGGAAACTATAGCAGCAAAGCAGATGAGACCTGATGGTAGCTTAAACCAGGCAGGTAACAGTGGGAGTGGTGAGAAGTGGTTGAATTCTGGACATATTTTGAAAACGGAGCTCATAAGATTTCCTGCCATATTGAATACAGGCTGTAAGATCAAGACAGGAGTCAATGATAATTATCCCATTTGGTCTTTCTGAAGCATTTATGGCACCAATCCATCTTAGCTTCTTTTTTCCCCCTCATTTACCCTTCATCATCAACTAAACGTTGGTGTTCCCCAAATTGTGTCTTCAACTCCTCCTCATTTTATATTCTATTTCTCAGAGAGACTGCCCACCCTTATAGCATTATTTATTATTATACAAATAATTTGAAAATTCCTGTCTCTCTCTGAGTCCCCATACACTGCAGGGTCATCATGTTTCAGGTTATCTGATGGACATGTCTACCTGGGCTTGTCTGTTCCAGACATCAGGTCACCATAGAGTCTTCTCTCCCTCCATAACATCCAGTTTGCTGCCAAGTCTTTTCAATTGTGTACTTTCTACAAAGCCTGGCTCAAATGCCACAACCTCAATGAAATCTTACCCAATATCAGCATTTTAAAGTAGTTCCTCCTAGAAATTTTATAGTTTAGGCTTTACATTTACATTGGTGATCTATTTTGTGTCCATTTTTATATATGGCATGCAGTATGGGTTGAAGCTTATTTTTTATTTTATTTTTTCCATATGAATAGTCAAATTGTTCCAGCACTCTTTGTTAACAGGCTATCCATTGAATTGCATCTGTCAGGTTTTAGTCTAAAACCGTGGGTTCTTGGCGCACTCATGGCCAAAGAATGACCAGACGCGTCAAAATTCGGCAAGCACGAAAATGAGGTTTATTGAGGAGAGAAAGATAGGATTATAGGGCAAGAACAAGGTATAGGTTTACAGAGCATGGTACATATATCACAGATGACCACAGACCCATTGTCGCAGCAGGGCACGCAAAAGGAAGGGCAAAGAGGGAGAGACCTTGGCTATGGTCTGCATCTTATTTTATAATGCCTGGACAGGAACCTCCCTCGTGGTTCAGAGGTCGCCATGGAACCACTTTGATTGGACAGTTGGAAGTCACATGACCTGAGCTTTAACTATGCACATGGGTTCTAGGTCACCTTCCAGACTTTACGGTACCCAAGTGGCTTGGCCTGTGGACTAAGAGAGTCCTCTGCATTCTTTTGCAGCTGGCCTGCCAAGTTCTGATTGACAGATTCGTAGGGTATTCCCTCCTCCTCCAGGTATGGAGAATCAGGGTTGGGCAGGACCAAGATGCGGGCAGTAGCACCCCCTTTTGTCCATAGGAGACCTGGAATCCCTCACTATTTACCTAACACATCTGCTGGTGGGAGGGTAAAATGGTACAAACACTTTGAAAATCAATTCGGCAATTTCTTAAAAAGTTAAGCATACACCTACAATATAACCCAGTCATTCCACTCCTGGCTATTTACCCAAGAGAAACAAAAGCATATGCCCATTCAAAGATTTGTACATGAATGTTAGTAGCAGTTTTATCGTTACTAGCCAAAAACTGGAAACAACATAAACATTGATGGACATCATTAACAGGTGAATAGATAAACAAACTGGTATATCCATACAGTGGAATACTACTTAGCAATGGAAAGGAATGGACTATCAATAAAATATGGATGAATCTCAAAATCATTATGTTGAGTGAAAGAAGCCAGACAAAAATGAGTGCTTTTTTTTTTTTTTTTTTTTTTTTTTTGACACAGGGTCTCACTCTGTCACCCAGGCTGGAGTGCTGTGGCTTCATCATAGCTCACTGCAGCCTCAAACTCCTGGGCTCAAGCGATTCTCCTGCCTCAGCCTCTGAGTAGCTGGGACTACAGGCAAGCACCACTATGCCTGGCTTAAACCCCATAATATTCTGACTTGGGTTAGTTATAAGTGACCTCTCTTAGAATATGTATATTAGCCATCTTTGTATTCACATACAGTTAGCTACCTGTAGTATGTGGTTACAAAGTTAGTACATTTTCTGGCATGCTGTATTCGGCAAGGCTTTGCTGTTATAAAGCAAATATAGATAAATCAGTTGCTGTTGTACATAAAAAACATATCTACTTAGGTGGGCATAATGATGATTTTAAAGGTGTGGATTTTTCTCTGAATATTTAGTAACTTAATGTGATTATAATAAAAATTATAATGGCTTTTAAAAACTTCATTCAAAGATTATATGGGAGAATAAATGAATGAGAATAACCAAGAAAATTTTGAAAAAGAAGAGTGATTGGGCATTGGAATTCACCTTCCTGGATATTACTGTATAGCTACGATAATCGAAATAGTGGGGACCTACTAACAACAGAGTGATGGTACAAACTATAAAGTCCAGCAACAGGCCATAAGCTGTGACCATGGACTTCTTAATATATGACTTAAATGTGGCATCAGAAATTAGAGGTGAAAAGAAGTAATTACTCAGTAAATGGTATAGGACTTTGATTAATTTTAGGGGGGTTTAAAATATTTAGATAGCCTATATACCAAAATAAGTACCAGGTGAAAAAAACTGGTGGTTCTTTAGAAGTAGGAAGAGGAGGTTGAGGATATCTTACTTCCATCATTTACATTTACTTTCAGCTAAAATATTGCAGCTGATATTGCAATATTGCAAATCTATGTTTGTTTTATAACAGCAAAGCCTTGCTGAATACAGCATGCCAGAAAATGTACTAACTTTGTAACCACATACTACAGGTAACTAACTGTATGTGAACACAAAGATGGCTAATATACATATTCTAAAAGCAGTGAGATTTTGAAAAATCCTGTCCAAGTAAGATATCATTTTACCACGCAGAGATAACCAACTGACCTTTTAGCATATTTGCTTCTAGTCCTTCTAATTACATGTATATACATTAATTGAGAAACTACTGTCTATAATTTTCTATCTAGACTTGTCACCTAATATTAATCTTAGTATTAATATTTTTCAATTTATGAAAATCATTTCCAAGTTTGCTCCTTAAAAAACAATCACTGAAAAATTGTTTATAGACCTCATTTTAATGGTTGCAAAATATTCCATTATAAGAATATATATGGTAATATATTTAACTCGGACATTTAGAATGAAATAATTTTGTAATGAAAAAAATATAGGAGTTATTTAGCAGATCTTACAATAGACAAGGACTTTAAGAATCAGAAAACAGAATAAATCATAAAGAAAAATATAGATGATTTCATGACATAAAAATTGTGTACAAATATATAAACAAAGGAAAAAGGGAAAAGATGGAGGGAAAAGAAATTTTAAAAACAAATTTAAAAACAAGGAAAGGCAAAACAAAAAACTAAAAAGGGAATCTAGGCAATAATTGGGCAGGTTTACAGACTACATTCTTCT
Organism: Indri indri; assembly: GCA_004363605.1. Taxonomy (NCBI): domain Eukaryota; kingdom Metazoa; phylum Chordata; class Mammalia; order Primates; family Indriidae; genus Indri; species Indri indri. Next base: position 2,468 of record RJWJ010009051.1, on the reverse strand, counting down.
CATGTGTGGACACCTAGGATCTGATGACTGTTCTTAACTTGTGGTAGAGTCAGGTTAGCAGTGCTGTCTAGTTTGGTTGAGACCTTAGTTCCTGCCACAATCTACTTCCCAGTTCCTTTCTCTGGAACAGCAAATATTTCTCACCCCGTGGCAGGTTGGCACTTTTGCTTTTTTCCTGGACTCTATGCTCCAAGTGAGGAAAGTACTGCGTGTGGGACTCCAAGACTCCCCCACTGCTCCAGGCAAACTGCACTAACTTTGCCAATGAACTCTTAGCTGTCTCAGAAGTTATTCTGAAAAGCCTACCCTCACCCCTGAGCCACTGCTCTCTGTCACATTCGGTTTCTCTGAAACTCATTCATTAATGGTATATTAAAATGACTTGTGGCAGAGTCACCTATTGTTCTTGACTGATGTCTGGGCCAATGTCCCTAAGAGCCAAGAGAAGTTCTAACTATTGTCTAGGAGATAAGGTACCAACCAAAACACCAGCCATATCAGATAAAAAACTTGTGAAAAAAATTTACAGAAATATTACAAACTACTATGTAATTATCCCCAAATTTAGTGGCTTAAAACAATGATTTCATTATGCTCTTGATTTTTGTGAGTCAGGAATTCACAAAGGGGATAGAAAAGTAGACATGTTTTTGCATCACAGTATCTGGGACTCATCTAGGAGGGTTTAAAGACTGGGGTGATCCCTGGCTGGGGCAGCAATCATCTGCAGGTGTTTCAATATATGTCTCTAGCAGTTGATGTTGGCTGTCAGCGGGGATTGTTGGCTAGAATACCAACATAGGAACTTTTCAAGTGGCCTGGGCTTCCTCACAGACCAGTTTCCCAAGAGAATCAGTGGAAGCTATACTGTGTTTTATTACCTAGCCTCGGAAGTCACATGCCACTTCCACATTAGTCACAAGCCACCCAGATTCAAGAGGAGGGACCTGTATTAGTTTGTTAGGGCTGTCATAGCAAAGTATTGTTACCAAAATTGTCCCTGAGGCCTCATCAGAAGAAAAAGGACAAGAGGTTTGAGGAGAAGGAAAGAGAAGTTTATTAATTTGCCAGCACATGAGGAGGTTGGCAGATTCCCATCTCAAAGTACCAACATCCTGTTTTTGAGCAGAAGTACAGAGCTTTTATTTATTTATTTATTTATTTTGAAGACAGCGTCTCACTCTGTTGCCTGGGCTACAGTGCCGCGGCATCAGCCTAGCTCACAGCAACCTCAAAGTCCTGGGCTCAAGGGATCCTCCTGCCTCAGCCTCCTGAGTAGCTGGGACTACAGGCACACACCACCACACCCAGCTAATTTTTATATTTTTTAGTAGAGATGGGGTCTCACTCTTGCTCAGATTGGTCTAAAACTCCTGACCTCAAGCAATCCTCCCACCTCAGCCTCCCAGAGTGCGAGGATTACAGGCGTGAGCCACTGTGCTGGCCTTGAAGTACAGAGGTTTTAAAGGTTCTGATTAATCCCATAATTCCATCTTTGGCTAAAATAGTCTTGTAACCTCCACCCAGACAATTCCCTTGAGCCATCTCCTGTGGCACAAAGAACAAAGGACACTCTCCTATTCTTCCTGACCACTGGCCTGGGGCAGGGATGTAGGCTTTAGTTCTCAAAAAGGTTGAGGGAGTTTTGAAGAGACAGAAAACATTTTTTACCCCCTTTCAGGCCCTTTTCTCCATTACAAAATCACAGACTGGGTGGCTCACACAACAGAATTTATTGTCTCACTATTCTGGATGTTCGAAGTCCAAAATCAAGGCATCAGCAGGGTGGGTTCCTTCTGAGAATGGTAAGGGAAGATCTGCTCCAGGCCTCCCTCCTTGGTTTGCAGATGCTGTTTTCTCCCTGTGTCTTCGCATCATCTTCCCTCTCTGTATGGCTCTGTATCCAAGTTTCCCCTTTGTAAAAGAACACCCACCATATTGGATCAGGGCCCACCCTAATGACTTCATTCTAACTTGATTATCTCTGTAAAGACCCTGTCTCCAATTAGGGTCACATTCTGAGGTACTGGAGGGTATAACTTCAACACATGAATTTTGGGGAAAACACGTATTAACCCGTAAAAGGAACATAGACCCAACTCTCGATGGGAGGAATGTCAAAGTCACCATGTAAAAAGTACATCTGGGAGATATTATTACTCTCATCTTTGGAAAATAAAACCTGGCATATCATGATATAAAAATTTTAATGATGAGAATCTATGAAAATACATTATACATTTAATATAAATAAGTTCACAACATTTTTTTATTTTATAAATTTTGAGTTAAACTACTTTTATACATTTCATATTTTTATGCTGGGTGAGAGCTCAGTCCTAGCTGCATGGCTCCAGACAAGACACCTGGACAATCTATAGCAGACTCTTTCCCTGGGCAATGAAAGTTTGTGCTTCAAAAGCCAGTGCTTCCTAGCAGAACTTCCAGCTTTTTTTTTTTTTTTTTGG
>RJWJ010009050.1:0-51263 GCA_004363605.1 Indri indri | reverse complement strand
CGTCCGCCCGGCTCTGGGGAGAGCCCGCCCGGGGCTCTGGGACCTGCCTCCGCCCATGTGATCCCGGGGCCGCCCCTGCCGCCGCCCCTGGCCCGGGAAGCCACCGCCTCCGCGCTGCGAGCACGGGCGCTGCCACCTGGGCCGCCCCGCGGGGGAAGGGGACGGGCTCTCCGCAGAGCCCCTCGGGGCGGCAGCCGTGCTCCTCGAGGCGCCCGCGCCCTCCCGACCGGCCGGAGCGCAGGGCAGCCGTTCCCGGGGCGGACCGCTGAGGTCGCAGACGGCTGAGGCTGCCGCCCCCAAAGCTCCCCCAGGCCGGCCGCGCCCCCCACGCCTCTTCTAAGGGGCCCTCGACCACCCCCAACACACACATCCCGGCCCCGCGGGGAGGCTGGCTTGGTGTGACCGCGGTCGCCTGGCTCCTCCGCCCACTCCAGGCTCGGACGCCAGCGCAGATGCCCCCCGCCCTGCTCAACTCCCTTCCAGGGCCGCGATGGTCCTTTTCCCCGCCTGAGACGCCCGCAAACCTGTGGCATTTCGGATGACCCGCCAGGACCTCCTGGCTGGGGGACCGGCACCCCTCCCCGCCCCGCCGCCCGGGCTGAAGCCTTTCCATTTCTGGCTGCTGCGCCTCACCCTCTTCGCCGCCTGCCTGGGTAGGGACAGCCCGCGCCCTGGGCCAATCACCTGGAACCCAGACTCCAGGGATCAGGAGAGGACAGCCAAGGAGGGAGCCCCAGGTACCAGCTCAGGAAGGAGGAGCCATACCTGGCAACCCTCACCCAGGGGACCTCAGGCCAGCAGAGCCGCCTCCTGTGTCTATGGGTCTCGAGTTGGCACTCTGGCTGCCAGGCTGCTGTTTTCAGGGGAGCACACCTGTGGGCACAGCTGAAACTTGCCTGCCCCAGGTGTGAGTCATTCCCTCCAGATTCCCTTGAGGAGCGCCCTCACCCCCGCTCCGCACCTCCTGCTCCCGTGCCTTGCCCTTCCTGCAGTCCCATCCAACCCCGCTCCCAGCCCTGCCCCCACCTCCGCGCCTCTGTCCAGGGTGTGTGAACTGCTCTCCCACTGGCTCATCCTGTGCCTCCTGCCACGGCCGCTTTGCCCGATGCACCTGTTTGCCTCCCCAGCTAGAATGGAAGCCCCTTGAGTAAGCCGGGCCCTGCAGGCTGGGCAAGCACAGCCTTGGGGTCACACAGACCTGGCCTCACATGACACATCTGCCTCTTACTAGCTGCGTGGCCTTGGGCAATTTCCTCAGCTCCCCTGGCCTCAGTTTCTCCCTGTGCAAAATGGGATAATGCATAGCTTACCCTCCTGTTGTGCAGATTGTTCTCCATAGGCGAAGTCCAAGGACTGCAACGAGGTGTGAATCAGAGTCCCTGCCACTAACTGGGGGGGTGGGGGATGTGGCAGGGAAGGAAGGCAAAGGAAGGAAAATTCATTCAATTCATCTGCTCAGTCATTTCAACAGTATTCATCCAGCACGTATTTACTGAGTGCCCACTGCGGCCAGGCACCGTGCTGGGCTCCAGGAATGGGGCAGCGAGCCAAACAGAAACATCCTGCCCTCAGAGGGGCGCTCCTGCGTGTCTTGGGCGGTCTCCATGAACATGTGCAGTTAATCTGCAGGGTTTTCTGGTTCTGCTCGGCGGGTTGTGCATTAACAAAACCCACCACAAAGTCAAATCAGCTGGCCCAGGGCGTGCCTTCGAGTCACTGAGGGAATACTGTCCTGCTCTACTGGGTGACTGTGTCGCTCTGGGTAAGTCAAGTCACTCACCTACCCTCTCTCCCTTCACCGCCACCCACCCACACAGTGGCCAGGTCAAGCACAGAAGGGGTCATCTTACAAGCAGCACCATGGTGGCAGGCAGCCCGTGGTGCAGGGTTCATCTGTTGCTGCGGGAGGTTCCAGGTCCCCATCAAAGAGAGGGTGTGGATTTGGTTTCAGTCCCAGGGAGGGGAAGTCTCAACCCTGATGTGTCTTATGAGGACATCAGGGAATGCAAGTGACAGGAGGTGATACAGGGGGCTGGACCTGCCGACTTAGAACCAGACCCAGGTGAGGACGGATGCAGGTAGGATGGATGAAGGAGCGCACGTCGGTCTTGTTCTTCAAGCTGTTGCTGAACCACCACTGGGGCCCAGGCCGCACCCAGGCTCAAGGAACCTGCCAGGGCCCGGCCACTGCCCTGTCGGCCACAGGCCCTTCCCTCTGTGTGGCAGAACAAGGCACCACCTCTTCCCGTCTGCCTGGGGTGGGGGCACCTTTTAAAGGACAGGCCTGGAAGACAGGATTGCCAGGAAGAACGTAAAAGTAGCCCAACCCTGGCCACCCCCGGGAAGTCCCTGACCTCATGCATGACCTTCCTTCTCTAGGGGCAAGGTCTGCCTGGGCATTTGTTAGATTTTGTGCAATGAGGTGGACCTGACTTCAGCATTTAATAGTGCTGTGACCTACACAATTTAATTCCGCAGAGCCATGGTCTCGCCCGTAACGGGGAACGCTAACCTGCCAGTTGTGATGCTCGCGCTGGATGACACGTGGGTCGCCCCTCACGCCCTGCTCAGCGCTCAGTGGCAGCCAAGGCATGGAGCCTTCCTTTCTTGGTAGAGCCGCCACACCCAGGCTGTGCCCCCACCGACATCCCACAGGAACCACCAAGCCCCAGGACTCTAAAGCCTTGGGCCAGAGCATTGCTTTGGCTAGCTGTGCCCACCACTCCCAGTTTCCTGAAACTGATTGCTCAAAAACTTGAGCCCAAAGAAGAAAATAAACAAACACACGAGAGCTTCGGTGCGGAAACGGAGCTCACAGAAGGAAAACATTAGCAGCGGAATAGTCAGAAATGTCATCTAGTCCAGCAACCCCACGGCGGCGGTTCCAGAATCAAAACAGCCTGCAAACAAGGCCGCATTCAGTTCCCCGTCTCCGATTCCTCCCCACAGTCAGGCCTTGCCCTGGTGCCGGTGACATTCGTCCTCTCAGCACTTCTCAGACAGCTGCCCGATCCCGATCCCGGGGGCTGCCCGCCCTGCCTGACACCCCAGGGCTGGGATCTGGGGAGATAATGATGGTGTTTTCCATCCTCCCCTTACACACACACCTGTCCCACCTGGCTCCCGGCACAGCCCACTGCAGAAAGGATTTCCACACTCCTAAGCAGGGGGAGGCCTCTCCCACCCGAAAGGAAAAGGTCTCGGAGACAAGGTCCCTGGTATCCAGATTTATTTTACACTCTCTTCCAGAGGGAGCTTGGGCGCTGGGGGGGAGTTGGCAGGCGGGAGGGCAGCAACATCGAGCTTCTGTTACACATCTGGGCCAGGCCAGAGGTGCAGAGCCCAGGCCCAGAGCACGGCAGCCTCTGTGCGGAGCAGGCCTTAAAGCAAGACCCCTTGCTGGGCCTGGAGCTGAGGAGGTGTCACACCTGGCCCCCACCTCGCTCCCAGGCCTGGCTGGAAGCAAGAAGGCAAAGGGGGCAGGGTGGGAGGGAAGCTGGAGTGAAAGGGGAGGGACCCCTCCAAGCAGAGGAGGCCTCTGGTCTCTGTGAGGTTAGGAAGCTGGTCCTTGTTAGAGGAACCCCATGGGGGTGAAGCAGAGCCGGTCCCTGTTAGAGGAAACGCCATAGCGGGGTGGGGGTGGGGGACCCGGGGGTCTGGTCTCAATAAGGCCTGGAAACAGTCTCCGCTTCAAAGCAGACCTCTGTTTTTGGGAGTGGGGCGGGGCGGAAATGAAAGGGCTGCTGGAGGAATGCCTGCGAGTGTGGGTGGGAATCAGTCCAGGGGGCTTCGCGGGGCTCCAAGGAAAAGGCTTCTGGGGGCATCTGCAGATGCCGGGAGCTCAGGTCCTGGGGAAGGAGGATGGGGGGTCCGGGCCCCCCTTCCACAAGTGCTACTGCTCCCACCCCATCCTGGTTGGCTCCGAGTCGCCACGGAGACCACTCACACGGGGGCAACATAATTTCCAGGGAACGTTCCAAATTTCTGGGTCCTCCGGGAGACACCTGGAAGAGGAGAGAGAGAGAGAGCTTTCCCCACATTCCTTTCTCAAACAGGAACGTGGGGCTGCGGGCCCTGCCCCCTGCTGGCCGTGCCCGGCACTGCAGGCGGGGTCCCTTGCCCAGGGCGGGGGGATTTGATTTGTTGTCCGCATTCCTGCCCCCTAGTGGCACAAGCTGAGATGGGCAGCTTTGCACTTCCTAAATTCAATAATTAAAGAGAAATCTGGGCAATGAACACGTGTGCAACTTTGTACACAGCACTCAGTAACTCCACCCTTCTTCGGGAAAGTGAGGACGCGGCAGGAACCTCGCTGGTCTAGTAGGGTGCCCTCAACTTCAAGATGGGAGGGTAAGGCCAAGAGAAGGCCCAGTGAACTGCCCCGAAGCACCCAGCTGCTTAGAAGTGAGGACTACAGTTCAGGTCTCTGGTCTGCTACACCCCAAAGAAACCTGTGTCTGGAGAGGAGGAGGCAAATGCTAGAAATACAGGGACATCAACTGAAACGAAAGTCGGTCCTGATCCCGGGTAAACTGATGCTCCGGCCCTCCCCTTCCGGCCTGGCATCCTGACTCCCTCAAGAGCAGCCCCTGCTCATCCCGCCCCCAGCCCTCGAGGATGCGCTGCCCTTGCCTTTCCCCCACTTCCTCCAGGAAGCCCTCCCAGACGTGCCCTGTCCAGAAAGACAGCCGCCAGCGACACGCGGCTACTGAGCGCTTGAAATGTGCTAGTGCAACGGAGCGACTGAATTTTTTATTTTATTCCATTTTAACTAAATCTAAACAGCCACGTGTGGCTAGCGGCTATTGAACTGGGCGGTGCAGGTCCAAGCCATTCCTCTCAAAGCACTTGTGGCTTAGACCACAAAAGCGGTGCTTTTTCTTCTTGTCTGTATAAATTTGCAAAACTTTATTAGCAGTTGTAAAAAAAATTCAAAAGCAAAAGTGTATAGAGTGAATCAGACTTTACGCCCAAGCCCACCCCTCAGAGGTAAGACTGTTCACAAGCTGGTGCTTAGTGATCACTGTGTGTCGGAAGTTAGCAGGGAGGTACTGAAATTCAGATCAGAAAGGGGGGCCCAAGCAGCCCTCCAAGCCCTCAGGCCCTGAAGCCTGCCTGGGATAGCGGTAGGGGCGCTTTGGTTTTCACTTCTCTCTGGGCATGGCTTGTCCTTGGAAGCTTAGCCCTGGACAGGGCCTGCCCACTCTGGGGACACAGGCCATGTGAAGCATGGTGGGTTGGTCGCCTTGAACCAGGCCAAGGCCAACCTGAGGCTTCCTCTGTCAGTCCTTTGCCTGAGCTGCCCGTGGCCGGCTCTGAGGGGCCAGGCTCTTTCTCCACACCCTCTTCTTCCCGGGGTGGGGGAGCGAGTTAGGGTTGGGGGTACACAGGTATGAGACCTGGTCCCTTCTACCAGGAGCTTCCCCCAGGACTGCTGCAGAGGGAGGGAGCAGGGGTCTTGCGGTCCAGACCCCTGCCCTGAGTCCAGTGACTCCAGCCATGACCTCCTGGGCCTTGCTCTCTTCAAGGCATGAAGGGAGGCAGCAGCCCACCCGAATGCCCCTGGGGCCCTGAGAGCCCCTTCCATCCCGCCCTGCAGCCCGCCTCGGCCCACATACCCACGAACCAGCCGTCGTCGCACTGCTGCATGACATCCACCCGGTCCCCCTCCCGCAGCTCCAGCTCGTCCTCGTTCTGGGGCCGGTACTGGTACATCGCCCGGTACCTGCGGGAGACGTCGTCAGGGCAGCCAGCAGAGACCTCGCCCCGTTCCCAGACCAGGCCGGAGGGTCTAGACCCAAGTGCTGCCGCTTCCAGTGACTTGCCCAGGGTCCCTTTGTGCTCTCATGAGCCCCCACCCCAGCTCCTAGAGTGGCGACTCTGCCTGGCTTCAGTGCACTGTTGCCCAGGCCTGCTCCTGCCTCTGGGCCCTAACCACCAACCCTCCGGCCTCTGCGCACCCAGGGCCTTTGAGTCTGTTCTACCCGTTCCCACGTTTCATTTCTACGTGACCTGGCCTCAGAGCTGGAAACCCAATGAAGAGCCTGAGGCCGAGTGTGGGAGGTTGTGTTAAGGCCAGGCAGCTGGCAGCGGGGGTCGGACACACCACAGACCTGCACCTCCCTCCCTGCCCCTGACTCTCCTAGAAGTCCTGCAAGGGCAAGCACCACCCAGCAGAAGTTTCCCAGTCCATAGGTGGGGAGCGGGGGGAGACGGCAGGAGGAGGTACTGCCTGCCGGAGACCCCACCCTGACGGTACTCACGGTGTCCAATGTATCTGAGTGGTGTTAGGGGAGGAGGCCCCCAGGTCCAGGGGCCGGCTGGAGCCTCGAGGGTGGGACAGAGCTGGCCCTGCGGCGCTGAGACTCTGGGGGTTCACAGGAGGAAGGGAGGGTCGGAGGGAGGAAGGCGATGGGCACATCCAAGCAGGAGGGAGAAGAACCGAAATGGGCCTTCCCGCCCCACCTGTCGGAGCATCTCACGCCCTGCCTCACCTTGTCCTCACAGACCCCCAACGCAGGAGGATGTGCTTGGACTATTTCCTCTCACATTTCTATGTCTAATGACTTTCTTTTGCCCATCAGCTATAACCTACCCAACCACCCTCTGCAGTGGGATTTATTATTCCCATTCTACAGGCGAGAAAACCCAAACCCAGAGGGTAAGTCACCTGCCCAAGGTGACACAGCAGGCGAATGGCACAGCCCTGACTCCCAGCACACCCTGTCCAGAGCAGACACAGGCAAATCACGACAGAGTGGCATCTGGAGGGTCAGGAGGCCTGGGCTGGCTTTGGGGTCCCACCTAGAGCTGCCCCATGCCTCCGTGGCCTGGCGCCCAAGGGCCAGTATCAGCTCAAGGGCTTGGGGTCCCCCAGGCCTGGGTGGGGCTGCAATGCTAGGTTCTGCCCTGTCACCCCACTACTCGTCCTGGGCCTGTCCAGGAAGGATTCCCGAGCGTGGACCAGTCACGGGAATGGGGGCTGTGTGGTCTGGTGGTGGCAGCCACCTCACCTGGGTCTGGGATCTGGGCTCCTGGGCGGGGTAAGAGAAGCCGGTGCGGCGGGGTGAGGTCCGTCCCCCCCAGTCAGTGGGGTCAGCTGGGCTGCGTGGCGCTGAGGGGGAGCTGGGGTGATGGGCCAGGCGGGTGGCGGCAGTCAGGCGAGGAGACGCAGGGAGCTGGGGGCCATCGTCACAGACCCGGAGCCGGGGCTCGCGGCACACCTGCACGTAGCTGGCAGGGAATATGCCCTGGCGCCCCGTGCCCGGGATGCGCCCCTCGTACCAGTTCTCGTTCACCTTTCGGATCAGGCAGATGCGCTCCCCCTGCAGGGGCAGAGTCAGTGGTCGCAGGCCCTGCTGGCGCCATGCACCTGAGGGTACCCCGCCTGGGCTGTCCCATTCAAGCCTAACACCTTGCACACACGAGGGATCAGGCTCAGAGTGGGTCAGCAGGTTACCTGAGGCCACACAGAAAGTGGAGAGTCAGGAGCCAAACCCAGGCTGCCCGAGAGAGCAGAAGTCTGAGCTCTCCCCACAGCACGCAGCTCCGGGTTTGGATGAGGTCCTGCCTCTTTGGGAAGCCCACCAAGCATGCGCTCTCCCTCCCGGGTCACAGCACGGTCCCTCCCCAGAGCTGCAGTCGCAGGGGAGCCCGTGGCTATCAACAGACCCAAACCCAGCTCTGCAGGGTCCCTGCCATGGGCACTTTGCTCTGCTGCTCTGAGCCTTGGTTTCCCCGCATGTTAAGTGAGGACAACCATGCTGTTGCCGTGACGCACAAACGGGTGGTCGACTCCTAAGGCGTACTGGACAGGCGTTAGCTGTCTCCTTCATGACAGTCTCCTGTTCCTGCCTCACTCGCTGAGTGCATCAAATAAACAAACTCCCTGAGGAAAGCCCTCCGGCACGTGGGCTGAGCGACAGGGGTAGAACCACCTGGGCCACCCCAGGGAGGGTGGTCCCCAGCCCTCGCCCTCTCCTGCCCCCGACCTCTCTCCATCCAGCCCCCTTCTTCCTCTCCTCCCCTGGGACCAGCTCTTCCTGGTGGCATTTGCTAGGGGCAGTCATGGCCGCTGCCCAAAAACCAACCCGAGGGAGACCACTTCCCTGCTTCCTAGAACAGCATTTTTCAAACTTTTCCCACCACAATCTATGTACAAAATATGTTTTTTTTGTTTTTTTTTTTTTCGAGACAGAGTCGGCTCTGTTGCCTGGGCTAGAGTGCCGTGGCGTCAGCCTAACTCACAGCAACCTCAAACTCCCAGGCTCAAGTGATCCTCCTGCCTCAGCCTCCCGAGTAGCTGGGACTACAGGCATGCACCACCATGCCTGGATAATTTTTTTCTATATGTATATTTTTAGTTGTCCAGATAATTTCTTTCCATTTTTTAGTAGAGACAGGATCTCACTCTTGCTCAGGCTGGTCTTTAACTCCTGACCTTGAGCGATCCACCCGCCTCGGCCTCCCAGAGTGCTAGGATTACAGGCGTGAGCCACCGTGCCCGGCCCAAAATATGTTTTAATAACAGCCCAGAACACGTATTTGTGTATATATAACTGCCTAAAGTTTGATAAAGTACCCTTTCTACATGCAATGTATTCTAATATTTCTAATAACTGTTCCTTTAAAAATGCTGACTGGGATCCTCACAACCTGCCAATCTGCAGCTGGAAAAAACACAACTCTAGAAGTTTATAACAATCTTTTTTTTTTCTTTTTTGAGACAGGGTCTTGCTCTGTTGCCCAGGCATGAGCACAGTGGTGTCATCATAACTCACTGCAATGTCAAACTCAAGCAATCCTCCTGCCTCAGCCTCCCAAGTAGCTGGGACTACAGGCACACACCACCACACCCGCCTAATTTTTCTATCTGTTGTTAGAGATGGGGTCTGCTTATGTTGTTCAGGTTGGTCTTGAACTCTTGACCTCAAGCAATCCTCCTCCCAAACAAAGTGCTAGGATTACCAGCATGAGCCACCACACCCAGCATATAAGTCTTTTTAAAACGGACTATATTAAGAGAAACATAATTACAGAGGTTATGTGAAACTTTGAAAAACTGGGCGAAGATGAGTATACCTGACTCTTTTTTTTTTTTTTTTTTGAGACAGAGTCTCACTCTCTTGCCTGGGGCGAGTGCCGTGGCGTCAGCCTAGCTCACAGCAACCTCAAACTCCTGGGCTCGAGCAATCCTACTGTCTCAGCCTCCCGAGTAGCTGGGACTACAGGCATGTGCCACTATGCCCGGCTAATTTTTTCTATATATATATTTTTAGCTGTCCAATTAATTTCTTTCTATTTTTGGTAGAGACGGGGTCTCGCTCTTGCTCAGGCTGGTCTCGAACTCCTGAGCTCAGAACGATCCACCCGCCTCGGCCTCCCAGAGTGCTAGGATTACAGGCGTGAGCCACCGCGCCCGGCTTACCTGACTCTTTAAAAAAATGTTTTTAGTGCATGCATTTGCCTACATCTTCAGCTGCCCCCATCCGCCCCATGATTTCCTGCGTGGCCCCACCTTGCGGAAGGACAGCTCCACCTCCAGCTCCCCCTTGAAGGTATACTGGGCCACGGCTTCTCCGTACTCCACCACCTGGTAGGTCGGGGGCTTGATGGGCTTGGGAATCTCATCTGCGGGCAGCACCTGCAGGAAGAAAGCTCATAAGAAAGATCGGCCTGGGCATCAGCTGAGTACAGGCCAGGAGCTCCTGGGAGCGTGAGACATCAAAGAGAAGGTGGTATGGGCCAGACCTGCCCCTGGCCAGAGAGAAGACACCGACACCAGACACTGACACCAGACACAAGCCCTGGGCATGGCCAGGGTGAGCGCACAGCCAGGGAGGGAAGGAGGGGTAGTCCAAGAAGGCTCCCTGGAAGAAGAATTTTCAGCAGACGTGTGTGGAGCGGGTATTAATGAAGTGGGGAATGGCAAGTTTTGGTTTCTTTTGTGCTTTTATTATAGTGAACACTTCAGGTGACTTTGTACCCTGGAATAATTCTTAAAAAAATGAACTAGCCGGGCACGGTGGCTAATACCTGTAATCCCAGCATTTTGGGAGGCTGAGGCAGGAGGATTGCTTGAGGTCAGGAGTTTGAGACCAACCTGAGCAACATAGTGAAACTCAGTCTCTACAAAAAATAAAAAATGAACATGGTGGCACGTGTCTGTAGTCCCAGCTACTCAGGAGGCTGAGGTGGGGGGATTGCCCAGGAGTTGAGGTTGCAGTGAGCTATGATGACACCACTGCACTCTAGTCCAGGCAACAGAGCGAGACTCTGTCTCAAGAAAACAAAACAGAACAAGAAAAAAAATTTTCGCACTAAAAAAACTAGGGGAAAAAAGAACCAATTAAACCTAAAGCAAACAAAAAGAAAGAAATAATAAAGAGGCAGAAATCAGTAAAGTTGAAAACAAAAACAACTGAGAAAAATCAACGAAATGAATAGCTATGTCTTTGAAAAGATCAAGAAAATTGATAAAGCTCCAGCTGAAACACATAAATTGCCAATATCAGGAATGCAGGAAAGGACATAGCCACAGATTTTACTGACATTAAAAGGATAATAAGGGAATATCGTGAACAACTTTATGCCAATAAATTAGACAACTTGACATTTCTTAAAAGACACAAAAGAGCAGAGGTGGCCTATAGTGGTTCACCTGTCACGTCCTGAACCTGTCTCTGGAATCAGAAGACCTGGATTCGGATTCCGGATCTTCTACCTAACAACTTGTCACTGAGCCTTAGTAACCCCATCTGTAAAATGGGGATCGTCTATCACTCTCCAGGCAGTGACGGGAACAAGGGAGGTAATACGCCTGGGAGAAGTGACGCATGTGTATGTGATCTGTAAGCCATCACATACTTCATGCTCTTGCCAGTTGCAATTAGACAACTTGCCAGAGACAGCTTTAGAAAGCTGGATTCTGGGTGGGGAACATCTGGGATGATGACACTGATGGTGGATGAGCTGGGCTGCTCGGTCCTACCCTGGGCTGGGCCCCACCCTCATTTAGCAAACGTTTCCTGGGTACACACAGAGCACTGGGCCAGGGGGCTGAGGGCATTCATGAGATGCGGCCCCTGCCCCTTGGTTCTACATCTTAGGAAGCCCCGGGCCTGCATGCTAGGTCTCTCCCAGGCATGGGCCCCCCCAGCCTGGCTCCCACCTGCTCCTGTCAGTCCCGCTCACCTCCACGTAATTAGCAGGGAAGATGCCCAGTCGGCCATGGTGCTCCCCCTCCAGCCAGTTCCTGTCCACCTCCTTGTGGATGTAGACGATGTCGCCCTTCTGCAGAGTCAGCTCCCTGCAGGCCAGAGTGAGGACATCACAGCATGCCCAGGCCCTCCAAGCCTCCTTCCCTGCAGGCCCTGCCCAGCGCACCCGGGTCCCCTCCACCCCTCTGGATTTGGGCACCGCAGGCCTGTCCCCTCTGCCTCCAGAGACTGCCGGGGTGGGAGGGGAAGGGAGAGACTGGCACTTACTTGGGGGACTGTGCCTGGAAGTCAAACTTGAGCCGAGCGGCTTTCCTCTGGGCAGGGGGAGAGGGTAGAGGGGGCTACCTCAGTCATGCAGGTGGCAAACCCAGAACGGCAGCCGCAGGGACCACCCCAGGCCCTCCCTGTGCCCTGACCCTGGCGCCCCTTTACCTTCTTGTCCTCCTTCCTGGCTGGGCTGCCCCCTCCTTCAGAGGCACTGGGGTCTGTGGAGAAGCACTACCTCAGCTTGGGGAGGCCACATCTGGGGGACCGGGTTGGGATGGGTTATGCCCCCCCAGGACAGGCACCAGCGAAGGCAAGGGGCTCTGTGACCTCCTGCCACCCCTGGGGCACCAGAGTATATGGTGGGTGGGCGTCTGGGTGAGAAAAAGAGCAGGATTTGGTCCTTACTTTGGGTTGAGGAAGGGTAGACAAAGTCCCTGCGACCTAGGAAGGGGCTTCCTCCATCCGCCATTCTGTGGGGGCTCAGGGATCGGGAGGAACCCAGGTAAGGTGCGTGCGGGGCGCTGGAGCTCCAGGCTGAGGCCGGGCTGCAGGGACACAGCGAGTAAGCCACCTGTCTGGAGCTTCGCACTGCACGCGACTCACCCCCAGAGCTCCCTAGCCCCCCTAATGCCCCCCATCCCTGCCGCCTCCTTCCAAGACGTCTCCCAGGTCCCGGGGCTCAACAGGATGTCCTACTTCCCGTGCAGCCGTGGCGGGAAAGGGCGAGGCCTCGGGCAGGGAGAGGCCGGACGGGGGACAGCGTGGGAAGTGCCGGGGCTGCCCCCAAAGCGCTGCGCTGCGCGGAGCCCGCCCGCCACCCACATCCCCGTGCTGGGCAAGCTGCCCTCTGCGGGCGAGGGGACGGCCCCTGCGGGGAGCAGCGCTCGCGTCCCTCCCGGCCCCGCTCCGCGCCCTCCCAGGGGCCCGGCGGCCGCCCCGCCCCGCCGCCCCGCGCCACGTCCCCGCCCGTCCCCGCTCCGGAGACAGACCCCGTCCTTGGCCCGCGTCGCCGCCACTCACCCGGCTGGGGGCCGCCGCTGCGGGGCCCGTCGGGGCGCCTGCGAGCTCTGTGCGGGGAGACGCAGCGGTCAGGGCCGGCCGGGCCCAGCGGCAGCCCAGGCCGCCGCCTCCGGAAAAGTTCGCGGCCGGGAGGGAGGAGGGCGGGAGCGGCGGGCGGGACGCGGGGTCCTAGCGTCGGCCGCGGGGCCGCGCGGTGCGGAAGAGGGCGGCGGCCGGGAGGCAGCGCCCGGCGCGGGCCGGGGGTCCCGAGGCCGCGGGGCGGGGAGCCCCAGGCGCCCCGACGTCAGGCTAACGTGGAGCGGGCCGGAAGGGTTCCTGAGGGTCACTTGGAAGAGTCAACGCCCTGGATTTCGGAGGAGCGAGCGGACGGGCCAGCGCGGCTGCAGGCCTTACCCCCGCGTGCGCCCGCCCCGCGACCCGCCCGGCTCCGCCTCAGCCCCGACTCTGCGGCCCGGCGCCGCCCCCGGGAGGACACCCCGCGCTGGTACCTTGGGGGACGGCAGCCGGGTCTCGATCGCCCGCAGGTCCTTGTCCAGCTCTGCGCTCAGCTTGGCCAGCTCCCTCTCCAGCAGGACCTGGGGAGCGGGGACTTGGGCGGTGAGGGGCAGCGCGCCGTGGGGGCCTGGCCAAAGGTCAGATGGGAGGAGCAGGACCGAACACTGGGCTAGGGTAACCGGCTCCCTGCCGTGGGACTGCAGGGAGCTGTGGCTCAGGGTGCCAGGAGGGCATCCCTGCCCAGCCTCTCACCAACCTGTCCCAACGCAGCTCACCCCCCTGTGCTCCCTGGGAGCGCCTCAGTACTGCCTGATCGCACCTTCCTACCAGGTTTGTCCTGGTCCTTCTCCGTTCAAGAGCCTACAGGGCTCCCTATTTCCTCTCCCCTCATCTTCTCTGGCCCTCCATGGCCAAGCTTCACGGTACCCATCCGGCTGCCCCCTGCCCATCCCTGGGGGCTGAGCACCCCCATCATGCTGCTTCTGCCTGGCCCAGCCCTCCCACGGTTGCAGAGCCCTGCTCCTCCTCCGAGAACACTTCCTGACGATTCAGTCACGATGCCCACTCCCTCCTCTGCTCCTGCTTTGGCCAACACATATTTATTAAACACGTGTTTACTGAGCGCCTACTATATGCTAGGCACTGTCTCTGGTGGGTGCTGGGAATACAGGTGAGCCATATGGGATTGGAGAGAGACCAGAGCTTTGGGTCAGGCCTTTGCCCATGGCCACTGGGGCCCACACGACCCAGACTCTCCCTCGTTCACCCCTGACACTGCTGCCCCCGCCCCGCAGCACTCACCTCGATGGGCTGGGAGGGCTTCTCAACAGGCTCGTCCACCAGAGGTTTCTTGGGCTGAAGGGTGGGAAGGGTGTGTCAGAGGAATGAACCGGCTTCCCAAAGAGCATCAGCAGACAGGTACATCCACTCCCAGAGGCCCAGGCCAACACTCACCCTCTGCCCCGTCTCTAGTTCCTGCAGAAACTGGTTCCAGGAGTCTTCTGTCCAGACATTGTCTACTTTCTCTCGGCGCCTGGCCACCTGCACGGAGGGGGCAGGCATCGGCTTGCGTAGACGGGTACCGGGACACCGGTCAGGCTCAAAGTGCAGCCATTCGGGCCCCTGCCCTCCCCTGTGCCCTCCAGAGGACTCAAGCTGAGAGGGCATTATCTGTGCTATTTCAGGGCTGTGGCCATGGAGCACACATCTGGGGCACAGCAAGGGGTGGAGCACACATCTGGGGCGGAGGAGGGGGCGTGCTGGGGCCACTACCTGATTTGGGGGCTGGAGCCCAGAGGATGCTCCAGGATTATAGTTGAAGGTGCTTCTAGGTAACTCTTCAGAGTGTTCCCAGCTTCTTCTGAAGAGAGGGAAGGACATTCCTTCAGCTTCCTTTTAGAGAAACTGAGGCAGAAGTGAGAACACAGCCCCGGTAGAGAGGCCTACTCTGCCTCTGACTGCCCCTGCCCCCTACTGTGGAGGCAGTGTGAAACAGTGGGAAGCGTGAGCTCCGAGTTTAAGCCCCAGCCCCAGCACGGAGCAGCTGTGTGAGCCCTGGGCAAGCTCCTGAACTCTCGGAGTCCTGGGCTGGATACCTGTCAGATGGGAGTGATTAGATGAGGGCATCGTGTGAGGTGCCCAGGAGAAAGCCTGACACCTACATCTACTCCACGACTGGCCAGGCCTGCTGACTCCTGCTACAATGCCCTGCATGTGTGTTTGTCTGACCCCGTGACCGTGGCTACGCAGCTTCGATGAAGCTGGTCTCTCCGGCTGCCGTGGCGGAGTGGTCTTACACCCATGCCCAAGGGGATGGGGGCTACGTGCTATTCCAAGGAACACCGGAAGCAGCTCTGGGCAAGTGTTTCTGCTCCCTGGGCCTCTGTTCCATGAAGGCACTGGATTCAGTGACCTTGTCTGTGTGACCACCCCAGCCACTGAGGCACTGCATGGTCACATCCGCCTTCGCTCCCCACCAGGCGTCCCTTCCTGGCTGGCTCAAATGTTACAGCCTCTGTTTAGTTTGAAAGTTTCCACCAAGTGGAACCACTGTGTTCAGCTTATCACATGCCAGAATGCCTGATGTCAGGAGTGGTTGGCTCTAATTATGACTCCACTCTGATGTGAGTAATAACAAAAGTGATCATGAGAACGGGATTTGTCTTTCCTAATCTACGAAAGCTCTACGCATAATTAAACCTGCATTTTCCCGATGTTTGTGCAGACTTGGCATGTGCCAATCATGATGCTTGACACATTATCTACATTTAATCCTCACAGTCACCTGTGATCCCCACTTCAAAGACAGGGATACTGAGGCTCAGACTGGGTAAGTTGCCCAAGGTCGTAGCCAGTGACAGTAAACTAGTTCGAACCCAGAACTCTGGGTCCAAATCTTATTTTATTTATTTACTTATGTATTTATTAGAGATGGGGTCTTGTTCTGTTGCCCAGGCTGGAGTTCAGTGGCGCAATCATAGTTCACTGTAGCCTTGAACTCCTGGCCTCAAACTATCTTTCTGCTACAGCCTCCTGAGTAGCTAGGATATAGACGTGTGCCACCAAGCCCAGCTAGTTTTTTTTAATTATTATTTTTTGTAGAGATGGGGTCTTGCTGTGTTGCCCAGGCTGGTCTTGAACTCCTGGCCTCAAGTGATCCTCCCACCTCGGCCTCCCAAAGTGCTGGGATTACAGGCGTGAGCCCCCTCGCCCAGCCTGGGCCCAAATCTTGGGCTCTTTGCCTCTGTCTTATTGGTGATGCCAAGAGCCAGGGGCCAGTTACAGCTATGCTAATGAGGTGACTCTTTTCCTGTAAAGGAATAAGAAACTCCTGGATTTAACTCTGAGAGCCAAGCTCCTGATTCCCAAAGTGGTGTGGAGCCCCTCCAGGGACCCAGCAGCCCGGCTGGGCCTGTGGTTTGCACAGAGGAAAGGAATGTCACCCTTCCTCTCCCCAGAGGGGCTCCTCTCTCAGTGGCATTGGGGCGGGAACTTGGGTTATTCCACGTCCGTTGTTTTCTCTGAGGCTTCAAAGTGGATGGCCATAGGTCCACGATTCCTCAGTGGTGCTGTCCACGTATGCCCTGGCCACCCCACTCTCCATCCCACATGACCCATGGGTCTCTGGGGCTATGAGTTCCTGCTGCCCACCACAAATGCATCACAGGTGCTCCTGTCCAGGAGCAGGTGCCAGGTCCACTCCTGCCCACCTTCCTTCTTTGCCCCTGGCGGGGAAGAGAGTCTGGTACGGTAGAGACCCAGAGAGGAGCAGACCCCAGCAAGGGAGCCAGACCCCCTCCTGGCTACTCCAGGGCTGTGCCGCCCGTGGCCACAAGGGAGTGTGTGTTCTGCAGGGACATGCAGGCCGTGCCCCTCCACACCCCTCGGACCCCTGCCCCGCTGTGCTCACCCGCTGAAAGATGCTGCCGGGCCAGGCCTGGAGACAGGTCTTTGCTGGGGCCCTGGATGCCTGGGGTCTGCAGAGAAGGCACGCAGGGAAACCATTGAGGGTGGGAAAAGACAGGTTTAAGGTTTCACACCCCCCTGCACCCTAGCTCCTGGGTGGCTCGTGGGGATAGGGGTGGTGCTTCAGGGCCACCAAATGTGGGCTTTGCCCCAAGAGCTTTACATTCTTTTTTTCTTTTTTTGAGACAGAGCCTCACTCTGTTGCCCTGGCTAGAGTGAGTGCCGTGGCGTCAGCCTAGCTCACAGCAACCTCAACCTCCTGGGCTCAAGCAATCCTACTGCCTCAGCCTCCCGAGTAGCTGTGACTACAGGCATGCGCCACCACGCCCGGCTAATTTTTTCTATATATTTTTTAGTTGTCCAGATAATTTCCTTCTATTTTTTTAGTAGAGACGGCGGTCCCACTCTTGCTCAGGCTGGTCTCGAACTCCTGAACTCAAACAATCCGCCCGCCTCGGCCTCCCAGAGCGCTAGGATTACAGGCGTGAGCCACCGCGCCCAGCCGAGCTTTACATTCTTGACTAAATCTTCAAAACAACTCTGGGGAGGCGGTGGTCCCATTTTACAGATGAGGAAAGAGAGGCCCAGGGAAATCATGGCCAGGGAGTGGCAGAGGGAGGGTTCCCTGGACTGTGAAGCTGAGGCTGTTAATTACCACCCACCAGGGGACTTGGGACACTCTGGAAATGAGCTGTAAAAACCTCTCAAGTTGAACTAAGCCAGCTGGGGAGCCCCCGAGCCAGGCAGGCTGCATGTCCCAGCCTTGGGGAGGGGCAAACGCAGGCGCCCCAGGCTGGGGTGGCCGGGCGGCCCACACCCCCTCACCTTTGGGTGTTTCCTCAAAGGACCAGTCCAGCTGCAGGTCTGTGGGAGCAGAAAGGGCCAGGAGTGAGGAGAGGGCACCCTGTGTGGCTGCCCCAGCCGCTCCCAGCCTCCTGCCACCTAGAGCAGGGGGCCGCGGGCTGAGTCAGGGCCTGAAGAATGTCCCGAGGGAGGGAAGGAATTAGGAGGGCAGCTCTCAGGAGGGCTTGAAATGCCTCTGGCAGACTCAGGGCCTGAGTGAGCCAGCCGGGCAGTCGCCTTGCCCGGGGGGCCCTCCCGCTCGTCCTCCCGTTCCCACACACGCCCTCTCCTGACCTTTGTAGACTCGGGGGAAATGCGATTTCTCCCTTTCCCTTTCTGCCCCGTCTCCTAAACGCTGTGCTTCCCGCTTTGCCCAGACCCGCTCCTCACGGTGTTTGGGAATTTGCAGGGCCTCCTGGGAAGAGCTGCTGACCAGCCAGCCCACCTGATGCCCCTGGCATGCAAGCGTGCGGCGACAGCTCCTGCCTCAACACCAACCAAAGCGCCCCTCTCTGGGTCCCACACCCTCCTCTGCTTTCCCTCCCAGCAAACCGTAGCTAGTTGACCACAACACCCTCCCCGTCTCCAATCCCTACTCCCGGTTTCCGCCCACCGCCCGCTCCACCACTCTTCTCAAGGGCCCCAGTGACCTCCATGTTGCCAAATCTTCGCCTTACTTGACCCAGCGGCAGCACTGGTCACAGGCGAGCATGTCCTCCTTTTGAAATTCCTTTTTCACTTGGCTTCAGGGGGACCTCTTAGTTTTCCTCCTGCCTTCCTGGCTACACCTTGTCAGTCTGCTTTGCTGGTTCAATGCTTTTCTTTCGAACTTCTAAGCCTCTAGGTGCCTCAGGGCTCAGTCCTGGGCCTCTTTGTCTCTCCATCATCCTAGGTGATCTTGTCCAGTCTATGCCTTTTTTTTTTTTTAAGAGACAGGGTCTCTCTATGTTGCCTAGGCTGGACTCAAACTCCTAGGCTCAAGCGATCCTCCTGCCTCAGCCTCCCAAGTAGCTGGGACTGTAGTGTGAGCTACCACACCTGGCTGGTCTTAAGGCTTTTAAAACACCATCTATTCCTGTGATTCGCAGCACCGGCTGCACTTTGGAATTGCTTGGGGAACTTTAAATCTAAATCTCTTCTGAGCAAGTCCCAGGCGTTCTCATCTGCAGCCTAGATATCACCTCCTGAACTGCAGTCTGGGATGTTCGGGCGCCTACTCGACCTCTCCACTCGGATGTATCATGTCTCTGACACGGGATGCCTCTTAAACCTGCTTCTCCTGTAGTCTTCCCTGTCTTTACAAATGGCAACTCCATCCTTCCACCTGCTCAGGTTTGAAACCATCGTTGGCCAGGCGTGATGGCTCACGCCTATAATCCCAGCACTTTGGGAGGCCGAGGTGGGAGGAATGCTTGACTCCCAGAGTTTAAGACCAGCCTGAGCAATAATATAGTGAGACCTCATCTCTACAAAAAATAAGAAAAAACTAGCCAGGTGTGGTGGTGCATGCCTGTAGTCCCAGCTACTTGGGAGGTTGAGGTGGGAGCATCACTTGAGCCCAGGAATTTGAGGCTGCAGTGAGCTATGACCACACCACTGTACTCTAGCCTGGGCGACAGAGCAAGACCCCACCTCTGAAAAAAAAAAGAAAGAAAAACCAGTCCCAACTCCTTTCTTTCATGCTATGTCCTATCCATCAGCAAATTCCAATGACTGTATCTGGAATCTCTCCCGGTCCCACCAGGTCCACTGCTACCACCCTGGTCTAAGACACGATTGCCTCTAGCTTGGATTAAAGCCAAGTTGTAATGGTGGCCTTTTTCTCCCCAACCCTTACAAAGCAAGAAAACTGGTCCCCCTGCTTCCAACATCCCTTCTTTACCTGGTAGCCAGGTCAGCCTTTTCGGCCATCGCTTGTCAGAGCACGTCACTCTTCTTCTCAGAACCTCCCAGTGGCTTCTCATCACTTGCCAAAGTCCTTATAATGGCCCCAAAGGCCCCATGTGACCTGGCCCCGTTACTTCTCTGGCTCCATCTCCCACCACATGCCCCCCTTACTCTAGTCCAGTCTCTTCCTCGCTAATCTAGAACATGCTTCTACCTCTGGGTCTCTGGAGCTCCCTCTGCTGGAATGCTTCCCCAGCTCTGCCGCCCGCCTCCTTCACTCCCTCCACTCTCTGCTCCAATGCCACCCATCAGGGCCCTGCCCCATACTCCTGGGAGGCATGGCAGCCCCCTGCGCTGGGCACTCCCCTGCTCTGGCTTCATTTTTCTCCCTAGCCCTTCCCACCATCTGCCAAGTTAAAGGTGTATCCGTTTATTATGGGACTCCCTTTTATCTTCAGCACCTAGAACAGTGCTCGACACACAAGCGCTCAACAGATAGTCCAGGACTGATTGAATGGCCACATGACTGTGTAGCCAGAGTTGGATGCATTTTGGGTTGTGGAAGAAAGCAATGCTCCGTGCTGGGGAATGACCACTAACGGTGGAATTCCAGCCTGGCAGGAAAATCAGAGAAGTGTTTCAGGAGAGGACTGGCTTCCCAGTCCCCTTAGGGGACACTGGGGGACAGTGGCTGGTCACTGTCCTCCCAAGGATGCTCTGGAGGCTGCTGGCCCCAAGTATGGGGAGGGGTGGGGAGACTCCTGTCTTTGGCCTATTCGAGGGACTGCAGAGCCTAGGGGGACGTGGAGAAGAGCCCCCAGCACAGGTAAGTCCCCTTTCCCATCCCTCCCTCTCCAAGCCCCAGAAGCCAGACTCCACTCTGGCAGGGAGAGGGCCCTGGATGTGCGTCTCACCTGGCATTTTGCGGTGAATCTGCTGGAACATTCTCCGGTACCAATCCCTGGGGCTGTCAACACTCTGGGATGAGAAAATGCAGTCAGGCCTCCCTGCCCGCTCACCCTCCCAATACCAAGCCACGAAAGTTCTTGTTCAGTGAGTCCTCTCCCCGGCCACCCCTGAAGCTCCAGTGGGTGGGCCAGGGAATGGCTGTCTCTGATCTCGTTGGTAACTTCATGTAACACGTTACCCATGAATAAAATATACGGCAGGATCTCCCTTAAACTGTAAACAATGGCGATCCGTAAGTTGTGAGATTTGGGGTGACTTACATACGTTCTCTTTGCTTTTCAACGTTTCTAATGTTTCTGCAAAGAACATGAGTTTCTATGCAATGAAGAAAATGAAAGTAATAACGGAGGGGTGAGATGGTGTTTCACATCACCCGCCTCCCCTGAGCCTCAGAACAGCCCTGGAGGCAGGAAGGGCACGTTACCAGCCCCAGTTTCCAGAGGAGGAATCGCAGCTGGCTCAAGGCACAAGGGCAGATGGAAGGACAGGGTCCCACCAATCTGGGATGGACCCCCAGATCCTTCCACACTTGCCACAGTGTGAGGCCTTATCCGTCAAGACTCACTTGCTCATCCAGCCATTCATTCATTCATCGACCATTCCTAAGGGCGGTGCCAGGCCCGGGAGACACAAAACTAAGAGAAGGTCCCCGCCAGACTCAGTCCTTACAGCAGTGTGTTGCCACGTTTCAGATCCTGATGGCATTTCTAGATCTGTGGCCCCTCAACCACTTGTGCAACTCGGATGCACAAGAGTGTCCGTAACTTTATGGGGCTCGTGACCCCCTGAAGCCCATCATGGCTGCACCCCTGCTCAGTCTGCAATGGTTTGGGTACGGCCTTTATTGCCCCACCCGACTTCAATTCACAGAAGTGGAGCTCAGTGTAGGTTCCCGAGCCCCGTCTGTCTGTGGCCCCCAGCCCTGGACTCACGGATCGGGGGGCAATGGGCATGCCGCTCTCGTCCACGGGCCCGATTCCCTCGTACTTGACCCAGCGCTTGTCCCGACGCTTGCTGTCCTTGGTCCATGTAGCTGACCAGTTCTGGGCGGGCTGCGGGGCAGGAGTCTTTGTGCTCGCAGAAGGCCTGCTCCCAGGGCCTGGCCAGGTCTGGTACCAAGCAGGGTCTGTGGGTTGTGTGCAGGACAGCGTTAGCAAAGGCAGGGGCCCATCTGAGTGTATTTGTCCCTTAGCTCCTCAGAACAACGATCCCTCTGGGTTCGAGAGTTTCCACATCTCCTTGTTTGTGTGACTGGATGACTCAGACTCTGCAAACCTCCCCAACCCCAGCGGCACCAAGGCCCCTGTCTATTTCTTAAAGTGAATTCACTTGGATCTTTTTCGAGAAATCTGCATCCGCCCCCACTCTGTCCTCCTTTCCTGGGACTGTCCTAAGAGTTCTCAGGTGAGGGCTGAGAATCTCCTTGTAGTAACGCTGGGGACATCCCAGCTGGGGTGTGGCTTGGAGGAGACAGACCTGAACTCAGACCCCAGCTCTGCCACCTACTGGCTGATGACCTTAGCCACATCAATCACCCTCTCAGTGCCTCAGTTTCCACTTCCGTAAAACAAGGGTCATCGTGGCAAAGATTCAGTGACATTTAGTATGTGTGACTCAACCCAGCACAGTGCCTGACGCATGGTCGAGAGGACAGAAGGACAGAAACTCGTTCCCCAGACACGGTTACTGTGTCCTCAACTTCCCCGGAACCGACAGCCCCTAGGCGGCCAGGGTAGCAGCATCGGGGCTTCGGGGCCAGGCAGACAAGGTGCAAATCGAAGCTCAGCCTCTGCGCTGAACATCTCTGCAGCTCGGGTTGCTCACCAGGAAGATGTCACTCACCATCGGACCCTACTTTGCTAGGATATCAAGGGGCTAAATGAGGTAAGCCTTGCAAGGGGTCCCCACAGTGTCCAGCACACTCCAAGTGTTCGATAGTTACTTGTTAAATGAATAAACTTTACCCAGTGCCTGCAGCAGGAGAGGGGTGCTCAGGGCTGCCTGCACCCAGGAGTCCCCAGGATCTCCAGGACCCGGGCCCAGGCTGATGGGCCCTCAGAGCTGCCTCTCCGACCTCCTGCTGAGCAGCCTTAGGGCCTGCAGTGGGGCCGTCCCCACCCCTTCTCCAGCCAACATACGCTCACATATTCCCTCGGCCTTTCCATCCATCCCCGGTTCAAGCTATCCCTGGCCTGCTACAGGTTCCCTGGCCGCCAGGGGCTCTGGCCTTGCTCTCTTCCATTCCCTGGCACTGGCCGGGTGGGGACGGGAAGGGACACGTCAGCCTACTCTCTCCCCTAGTCGGTGTCTTGCGGGTTCAGTATGCTCACACGGGGAGGGCCCTTCGCTGAGCTGAGTCCCCTGGGGGCCCTCCTCATGGCCTTGAGACCCCTACCCCTCTGCTGCGCTTCCTGCTTGACACAGGGTGGGGCCAGATGGCAGGGCCCGGGGGCTCTGACCCCCACCCCACAGCAGGCTCCCGGAGCAGGTGTTCCTGAGCAGACGCACCTGGGTGCTGGGAAGCGTCTCTCCTGGGTGTGAAGCAGCCATTGCACACGGTCCTGGGCGCGGGGTCATGGAACTGGAAATTAAGGGTGTTGGAGCCACCGTTCCGGATCACGGGCACCTGCGGGGAGGGGCCAGGAGCGGCAGCTCAGGGCCCAGAAGGGCAGGAGGGATGGCTACCAGGGCACGGCCCACGGCCCACGGCCAACGGTGACGGTCCCAGGGCCAGCCCGACGTTCTTTCGGGAAGCCAGCAAGGCCCTCTAGAGCTCTCTTCCAGCCATCTTCCCCCCATCCCTTTAATCCTTGTCCCCCAACCTGCTAGCCTCCTCACCAACTGTGGGCCCACGGTGTACCCTCTTCTTCGCTGTCTCACTCACCCGTGTCCCCCGGGAGGACGACCCTACGTGGGCCCGGAGGTGCCCAGGGATGAAGTCGTCCAGGCTGAGCCCAGCAGGGAAGCTGCAGGGTGGGCCCTGCATGCTTGGGTCAAGGTCAGAGGACTCTGGGTGTGCCAGCTGCTCCTCTGTGTGTCCTCTGCGGGAAAGGAGGAAGGAAGGGAAAGCCCTGCTGGGCCTGGGCTGCCTGTGCCCTCTTGGCTGGACCCTGGGGTGAGGGAGGAGGGGCCGGCTGTGGGAGGGGGTTAGGGCCGGCTGGGTGGGAGCTCAAGGACCCAGGAAGCAGGCCACTCCGGGCACCCGGCTGCAGGCTGCCCGTGCCGGCTCCCAGAGGCACAATGGGCTGCTTGTTAGGCCCAGGGCAGGAGCTCCGGGTGGGAATGGGGGAGGGGGAGGCTCAGGCGAGGAGGAGGGGAGGGGAGGCTGGCCAGGAGCCTGCGGGGCTCTCCCTGTGCAGTGTAGTCTGCTCCCCGCTCCCCCGGAGGGAGGGCACAGGGGAACTGGGGGAGCGGGTAGGGGGGCCTGGGCACACGGGACTTCGTTTCAGTTCCTCTGCCTCCCCCAGGCCCCATGTGAGCATCTGCTTGCCCACGGGGTTACTCTGGCCGGGGAAGAGGCCCTGGCCAACAGCAAGGCCACCACCCACTGCCCACAGGGAAGCAGCCAGTAGTGCCCTCCACCCTAACAGGCCAAGGAGAGCGTGGGGGACATTTCCAGGCAGCAGGAACTGCTCCTTCTGGGCTCCAGGGGAGGATCAGCTCCCTTTTTGGCCTCCTGCACAGCCTGAAGACTGGAGGGCTCAGTGTGGGGGGTGGGGGCTGGAGGGAGAAGCAGTGGGTGAGGGCAAAGTGGGACCTGCTCCTGCTCTCGGAGGGGCAGTGCTGGGTGCTCTCTTGCATGTGGGCACGTGTGTGCACACACATGCATACACTGGCACGCACAGGCACACACACACACACACACACACACACAGAGCACTTCCTGAGGTATCTGCTGCCATCCCTGAGAACCCCGACGGATGTCACAGGCACATACAAGTCTGATTTGAGCCCCAGAGGGTGGCGAGGCTGGCTCCACTTCTGGCCCAGTCCCACAGCCGAGGTGAGGAGGAATGGACTGCGTGTGGTGGAATATAAGTGCAGTGTTGTGAACATGACTTCTGGGGCATTCACCGGGGGACCATGTGAGTTGCACAGGGGTTGTGGGTACAGAGGGGTGTCAGCTGAACAGTAGTGGGGGGCGGACATGGGCAGTCATATGAGCAGCACAAGGGTTGTGGGGACCAGAGGGGATGAAGGTACAACGGGGGTTGTGATGACTCATCCCGTGAACCCAGTTCCTGCTCAGGCCTGGGGGTGGGGGTCTGACTTTGTGGGGATTCCTTCTGACATCTGAGCCAGCTGTTGGGGACACAGCTTTTCTGTGCCCATCCCTGACTGCGGGGGGGAGTGGAGGGCTGAGGCTGGAGGCGGGACAGCTCACCAGCTGGATCCAATTAGGACTCTTACCAGCACAAACTGTGCAGATGCACCCCGGCCCCGCTGCTCCGCCTCCCCTTGTGGGGGAAATCGAGGCAGGGTACAGTGGAAGATCAGGAGGTCAGGGGCAGGCCAGTTCCTGGCAGTGACCCTCCCTGCCCAGCTGACTGCTCTAGGCCAAGTTGCCGGCTCAGCATCTGCAGTCCCTCCTGACCAGCAGCTGACAAGGGCCTTCCTTCCCAGCCTCCTGGCCCTGCCCTCCTGCTCAGGGAGACCTGCCCTCTCGTAGGATGGGCGGGGCAGGTTCCCCTGCCACCTGTTTTCAGAGGTTGATGATCCTGGGTGCCCCAACCTGCCCCTCCGTAGCTCTGCTCTGTGTCAGGCGCCCCCCAGGAAGATCCAGGGAAGGGTGTCTGAGGACTTTTCACAGGGAAAATGCAAGCATCCTGAGGAGGCATCCCTAACTAGCAGAGAACAGGGGGTGCCTGGACATCTCTGTGTCCTCCCAGAATTCAGGCAGCCCCCTTCAGGAAGGCAGCCGGCTCCAAAGGCGGGAAGAGGGGAAGAAGGTCTGCTGAAGCAGGCGGACTCCTTCCCACTTCTGAACACTGTCCTGACTTGGGGCTTGCCCCTATGCGCTTTCCCAGGTACTTTCCTGCGACAAGTCCACGTGGACAGGGACAGGGTTTCTCGAATTTCGCCTCTTCTGGATTGAGGGCAGGGGAACATCTCACCTCTTCCCACCTCTGAGTTAGGGACGAGGACACCGGGGGAGGGGCCCTGTGCCTTCCCCTGGGGTTGGGCGCGGGTCGCTGCCTCCTCCCCGCGCCTCCTTCCCGGCACCTACCTTCTCCGGCGAGCAGGTGGCGGGGCCCGAGGCCGCCCGGGAGCGCAGGAGCATCCCTGCCCGGCTCCTGCCTGGCGCGGCCGCGGCGGCCCTCGGGGAGGGAGGGCAGGGAGAAGCGCGGGCCGTCGCGGCCCTCGTGACCGGTCGGGACGGGCTGGGTCGGGCTGGGCGCCCGAGGAGGCGCGCGGACGGCAGGGCCGGGACAGTCGCACCGCGCGGCGGGCGGTGTTTGGGTCTCAGATCCGGACTGGGGGCCGGGGAGGAGGGGCGTGAGAGTGTCCTCCGTCAGGACGCGCGGCGGGGACACTGTGGCCCCCGGCGAGGGGGCCGGGCCGGCAGGGAGGCGGCGCCGGGAGGGGCCGCCGAGGGTCCCCGGGGAGCCCGCTCTGGTTTCCCAGCTGCAGGGCTGGCGTCGGGGCGGGAGCGGGCGGGCCGACGCGGGCCACTCAGAGTTTCCAGCAACATTTCCAGCGTGTGGGAAGCAGAGGGCAGGAGTGATTAACGAGCCCGCGGCCGATACGCGGCCGGCAGCCTCGCAGGGGCGGGAGACAGGCGGGGAAGGCGGGCGGGCGGGGACCGAGATAAGGGCGGCCGCCGGGCAGAGCGGCCTGGCGGGCGCAGGGAACGCCCCGCTGCCTCCCCGCCCGGGGCAGAGTTTGCGTTTGCGTCAGCGCGGCCGGGCGCGTGCAAACACACGCGCGCGCGGGCACACACGTGCAGGCACCGGAGAAAACCGGCCCAAGGGAGCGGCCCCTGGGCGTGCCGCGCCCCTGAAGAGGATGAGGGTGGGGTCCCTTTGGCGGGGATGAGGTGAGGAGGGTCTGGGTGTTCCCATACACCGTGTTCGTTTGGATCTTCCTGCATTTCCGCTGTTCCCTCTGCTTTGATAGGAGTCCCAAGAGCCCCCACCCACGGGCTCCGCATTCACTCTGCCCATCCCTTCTTCCCTTCTCTCCCCCCCACGAGCCTCGTCGCACAGGGCCAGGGACAGAAAGTGAGGGTCCTTAACGAACGGTGACAGTAGCAGCAGACTCTGGGGTACTTCTAGCCCTTGGCTTGGTTCTGAGATCCCCAAGCCCTGAAACGACCGACCAGCAAATAGTTATTGATCGTCGCTAGATATGTGTTGGGAGTGATCAGTTATAACTTACGAGCACATGACAGCACTTGCTGCATATCAGCCAGGTGTCAGATTGGTGGCCTCAGCCACCGTGTGCTTCAGCGTGTTTTCCGATTTCCGGCAATGGAGAGGAAAGGGAGGGGAGAAGGGATGAAGCGGTTTTCAGCCCCTACCACCCTTACTGCTATCAGCGTCATCTTTTTCCCAAGTAAAAGAGCTCTCCCCAGTTGTGTTAAACAATGTCAACGTGAGAGCTGGAGGAGGAGCTGTTGTGACTGGGGAGACGCATCAGAGATAGCAGCCTGGCTGGCTTCCAGGGTCTGCGGGCTGCCAGAAGTGGGGCCACTGGGTGCACATCAGAGGGAAGCAGGTCGGGGGTTTCCAAGGAGGAATCTTCAAATGATTGCAGGGGTTCAAAGCCTGCCAGTTGTGGGGCAAGTGTGTAAAGGCCACTACTGCCCTGAGCAGGGAGCTACACGAGACAACCTCGAAGGTCCCTTCCAAGAACCTCTGAGTGTCCAGGAAAGCTGCGGCGTGGGCATGGGGCGGTAGCCACGGCCATGAAGGCAGCTGCAGGAGTGGAGCAGCCCTGGTACACTTGTGGAGGGCGGGCCGCAGGGCAGTGCCCTCCCCCGAAGCTGGATGCTTACCACCCCTAGGTACCATCCTCTTCCCTCCCCCAGGGATAAAGTATGTGCCCATTTCCCTAGTCACAAGTTTTTCCCACCTGTCAGGGTCGTTGGGACTAAGAAGGGCCACGTCACTTTCATTTTCTTCCTTGTTCTCCAAAGATGGTGAAGCTGAAGATCTTCCAACTCCAGGAATCCTGGCCATACCCTCTCATCAGCAGCAACTTCTCTTATTCTCCAGGGCTCTGACCTGGACTCCAAGATAAATATTTAATGTACAGGGTGCAGCTGAGCTGACAAAGGTCCCAACTTCCTGTTCCTCACAAAGGGAGGTGGCAGGTATGGGCAAGGAGCTGGGGACTGGCCACCAGTTTCATCTCTAGGGGAATAGAGTTCAGTAAACAGCTCTGTGGGAGGAAGGGGAGGCCCCACGGGACACCCGGGCCTCTGTCCTGGCTGCTTTGACTTCTGCCTGTCCACTTAGGCCTGGACCCTGCGGGGCTTATCCCCTTCTCTCTTGGGTCGGAACCCACCGTGTTCTGTGGTGCCCATCTGGCCTCACACAAGAGAGGATGAAAGGTTGATGGGACCACAGGGCAGGAAACGTGACCGATTCCTCCTTTTCTGCCCATGTTCAGGGAGGATAACTCCTCCTCTTTGAAAGTGGATTACGGGGGAAAAAAACTAGCAAGGTTCAGAAATTCGGCCAAGAACCAGGTGTCTGATTTCCCTCCTCCTCCCTGTAGTTTTGGCTCTCGGGCTGCTGGCCTGCCTCCACAGCTGGCATGGCTTTAGGGAGAGGCTGAGGCTAGGGAAGTTTGTCCCAGATAGCGTGCCCGTTGTCAACAACAGGACAGATTCCTCCCAGGATCCCAGGGCACTATCTCCTCTGCACAGCTCTCCTGTCCAAGAGGGACCTTCCTGCCTGGGAGTCGGCTGCTTCCCCGCCTCTGGCACTGCCTTTTGTCAGGGGCTGCCTGTGCCTTCTCAGAGCCACCTGAGCCACGGCAAACACAGTTTCATAACTGCTCTGTTTTCCTGGCTATCTGACCCCGGCACCAGGATCCGCCCCCCACCCCGCCCCTTGAGGCTGCCACCTTTTGTTCTGTGGCTAGTCCCCAACAGCACTCCTGCCAGCAGAGGTCTGTCCACACCCACCACCCTAGAGGATGACTAGCCAAGTGACTGCCAATAAATGTTGCTGCCCGAGGGGAGGAAGCAGTGGAATGCAGGTCACTCTGAAAACCAACCTGTCACCAAGAGGAAGGACGAGTGGAAGGAGCACTTAAGGAGCTTTTTACTGTAACAGGGAGGACTAGGCAAGCAGGGTCTGAGCAGAAAACTCAGTTTTATTTCCCAAGTGGGAAGAGGGAAGCCAGAGATCCCAGAAGCCGTAAACCTGGACTCCCACTTCTCCAGGAGTGTCCTTCTCTAGTGCAGGGAGTCTGCCATCTGAACGAGTCACACTCTGAGATCTACCCTGAGCAGTCGAGTGGCCCCCCGGTGCTGTGCCCCAGTCCCCAGGTGCAAGATAAAGGAAGGGCATCTGCCATTCCTTTCCTTCTCCCCAGTGATGAACGCTGGCATGTTCTTCAGGTAGGTTTTGAGTAGTTTTGCTTTTTTTTTTTTCTTTTTTTAATTTTTGCTCTCAGAAGAGTGTTTTCTTCCTGCCAGGGGAACTGAGCAAGCAGAGCACAAGCAAAAAAAAAGCACTGTCCCTTTCCAGCAGTCTGGAATTCTCTAGAGGGGAAGACCACAGTGACACAATAGTGAGGAATCGAAACCAAGTCACATCGGACACAGCAGCCAGAAGCTGGACTGTGTTTCATCCCTTGGGCTCTCTCTCTTTCTCCAGGGCCCTCTCCGGACTTCAGCTCCTGCTACTGCAGCCGGCCAAGTTCTACCGACAGCGCGGGTCTGTCTGTGCCAACCACTCATGGGAACGGGGCAAGTAGCGGAGGAAAGGGCAATGACCCACATTGGGGCTTCAAAGGCCCTCCTGCGCTGACAATGGCTTGACCTGGCCCATCTGGAATCCAAGATTTCTGGTACAGTCACAGTAAAGCCAGGGATCTCTGTGAGTGAAAAGATACCCCGTACAGGTCAAGTATGGCCAGTGACGGGGCCTGGCAGCCAGGACGGGCACACGGAACCCCAAGGGGACAGAGAACGAGGCTTTCAGGCTTGCCTCGCACAGACCTTTCATAGCACACGCATGACGCAGCTGGCTTCTATTCCGGGTTCTCAGAGCCAGTCACATGCTAGCCCTGAAGGCTGCGGGAGAACTCAGCCTTTTGCCCAGTTTATCCAGCCTGTCCTCAAGGAAGCCTTCACGCTGACATCACCTCAACGACTGCTCTCTCTTCCTCTTTTTATGGCTGAGCAAACAAGCACAACGCGCAGACGGGGTGTCTTTGAGAAGAACTGAGCTGGATGAACCTCTTTTAGTTCTCAGGAATGATGAAAAGAGCAAGTAACTGTCAGCTCTTTAGAAAGCAGATTTTATAAGGGAAGGATAAATAAGCAATGACCTCAGAGGGGAAGACCAAGCCAAGTCAACTCGGCCACAAAGAAGGGCACAGAACCAGGAGTTGGAAAATTAGGTCTGCACCAACCTTCCTTCCCAGCTCAGGTAAACTGAGATAAGTAAGATAAGAGGGCTGATTTCTTGGCCCAGTGGATACCGTGAGGTAGTGCTCTGGCCTCCAAACAAAGAATAACCTTGTCTTCCCACCTCTGCGAATTCTATGATGAACCTTCTCCTTACCAGCACCAACATTAAAAAGACTACTTAATTTACTATTAAATTATTAATCCACTGTATCAAAGTTAAATAGATTTTCTTTCTAAAGTCTCGAAATGATTTAAGAAACAAAAAGAACAAGACTACGGAATTGCAAGTAGCAGGCACAAAGTGGGGACTAGATCTAGATGTAGTGAGGGGTTAACATGAATTTGTAGTTAAGTCCTTAATTTCAAGGCTTTTAAAATGCTCTTTACAACTCTGTATAAACAAGGGCAAATATTACCTCATTTTACTGAAAGTTTAGCTAAGGTGTAAGGGCATTGCTAAGGCAAGATGTCATTGGGATAGCAAAGAATCCAAAATGCATACCCAGCTTATTTGAAATTAGGAACCTGGGCTAGTTTTCTGGCCTGTAACTGCACTGTGGCCCTTAACGTGGCTGTATGTAACGTCAGCATCGCAGTACTTAGGCCCGGGAGCCCTGGACTTAGCCTTTCTCCTTCTACTGCCACAACCTGTAGAATTCCCTCATGGACACAGTTTCCTCATCAGGGCCCTGGCACTTTTCCTATCCCAAACCTCCCACTTGCCCAGAAGAGCTTATTTTTCCTTGTGAATCTACAGCACCATGAGACATTTCTACTTTTCAGAGGAATCAAAAGACTGGCCTGGCACTTCCTGGTCATGGCAGTCAAACTCCACACTCATCTCCTCTCTGGATTCTTTGACTTCTCTCCAGTTGGGATTCATTCTGTCTATTTTTAGGATCAAATGCAGGATAACTAAACCGCTATAATAAAAAACGATTTTCGACCTTTGTGAAGAGGGTACGTTTTCTGGGATGTCTTCCTTCCTTTTCTCCAAGTGGTGGCCTCTCCTGGAGAAGCCACAGGAAGAGCTGGGACTTGAACATGAGTTAGTGGGGGGCAAAGGGCTGGGAAGGAGGCCAGGGGCAGCGGAGCAGATTCTGAGCAGGGAGGAAAAGAAACATTTCTGCAGCCACCAAAGCTGCTTTAAAAAGGAAAGGGCTGGAGACATAAAGAAAGAGGTCCTTTTTATTGTGATGGAATTCCCTCCCTTGGGAGGTGAATTCCTTGGCATTGTCAGAGACCAGAGCAGACATCAATAGCCAGGGTTTCCCTTGACTTCTGGAATTATTAAATAGGCAAGAGCCAAATATAAGTGCCTCTACCCGGAAATAAAGACACAGGGAGCCAATAAAGTTATCATTTAATTTTAAGGGTTTCTTCTTTTTTTATCTTAAAGATGACTTCCCATTACAGTAAGAAAGTTCTAACAAATTGATTTCTTTTTCACAAAAAAGACTTATTAAATGATTTCTGTCAATAAGTAACATTTCCACCATTTTCTTTAACATAACTGAAAGCAAGAAAAAGCAGGTAATCTCTAAGCACAAGCAAATAATCCAGCATTCAGAAGAACCTTGAAAACAATTACACCACCAGCTAGTCTCAGATGTCTGACCACTTCATCATTTAGGAATCAAAACCAGGATCCTTTCTTGGAAAATGTCTATTGACATTGCTATTAGGAAAATCAGCTGCTGGTCACATTGCATGGAGAAAGGAAAAGCGAGGTGTTCCCAGTGGCATCTTTGAAAAGGTTCTGTGACAAAAACACATCTTTATTGCCCCCAATCAAAATCTATGGTAGGCCTCTTCCTTATTACATGCATTTTACTTTAACATGCAGAGAAGAAGTATCTGGAAACAACTATGCCAAGGGAGAGAAGGGAAATCTGGGCAAGAACTTACAGGCAGGCAGTGTGCATGGCCCTACTTTAGAGCTGCGCAGAGGGGTGGTCCACGTCCATGTCCTTGCTTCTTGATCTTAAGCCACCTAGACTTGTCATGAGGGCATAGAAGAGGAGATGATGCATAACCCTGTCTCAAACAAAGGCGTTATTTAGCGAGCCTCGCCAAGGTTGCTGGGGCATGAGGCCAAGGCCTCCTGGGAGGGGATATACTCTCCAGTATCATCTTTACCTTTGTGACTGCACAGATGAAGGCAGCCAACACTGACCCCATTCACTCTGGCTGGCTAGATATAGGCAGGTCAGGTCCCAAGTCCCAGTGTAATATAGGCTCCCTCTTTCACACTCTGTCAATGGCACAAAGCCCTATTGTTAATACAGTCTTCTGCTCACACTCAAGATAAGGGTAACCACCTGTCCTTCGACTACACAACTTTCTTCCTCTACACACCTTTTTCTTACAGCTTTCCTATGAGCATCTGATCACTGCAATACCGAAAAGAGACTGTGGCACGACGATGCTTCAGACCTGTCCTCCAGGTAACCTGAACCCTCCTCAATCTATTGCTAGGCCTTCCTAGGCTGCCTTTAAGCTCTTTCTAGCAGATTTCAGAAAAGCTGTGGACCAGGTGCCAGACGAGGTGGAACCCATGATTATAACCACAAACAATTTAGGAAACTGGAACCTCATACCCACAAAAATTGGGGTTCTGGGTTCACCCTCCCTCTGATATCTTTTCTGCCTGGGTAGGGAAAGCTGAGTCATGCTTTAAAAGAACTTGGGTTCCACCGTTACTATAACAACTAGAATAAATATTGGGAATTCTAGAATGGTATCTCAACAAGTCTTTATGGGTTAGGAAGTAATTTTCAATACAAACATTGGATAGAAAAGCCTGATAATTAATACCAAAAAAAATCTATGTATCAATCTGGGGCAAGTGCTTCCTAAACCAGTTTAACTGATTGGTCACCCAGATTGGTCAGGATGAAAATTCTCAAGAGCTTGAATTTTTATATTTATAGATATCGATATGGTACAGTCAAAAATTCTGGAGATAAGCTACGATATTTACATAAAATAAGGGAGGGTAGAGGGAATAGATTTTAGCTTTACTCATGTGAGGCTGGAGAGACTCGAGGAATGACCGTGAACAGCAAGCCCAGCTGTGTCTCACTGGGCATGGCTTATAATATTTCTCTCATACAGACCAGCTGCCTCAAACTATGTTTTAAAACCACTCAGAAGAGGAGCTAAGGGACAATGCAAAAAGGCTCAAAAGGCCCCCAAGTGAATCATTTTTGAAAATCCTACCTTTGCTCCTTAATGACATTCAATAATAATATTCTGTTGACAAAACAAAGAAGGGTTTTTCTCTTCCTGTTTTGAACAGTGTCAGTCAGAAAATCATCCCTAAGTTATCGGAATAGCAAAGAAACCTAACCTTAAGAAAACAAATCTTTGCTATTGAGAGAAACTTGCTTCATTGAATCATTCATAGAAGATCAAAAAAGGCAATGCAAATATAGATAAAAAGACATGAAAAATACTGATATTCCTGGACAGTCTGCCCTTTCTATTCCTAGGCACGGAGCCATATCAAGCCCACCAGAGAGTAATAAGCAATTTCCACATTGCCAGTCCATATCCAGTCACAAAAAGCCAGCAGATCAGCAATGTTTGTACCCTTAGCCAAAGTGTCACTTTGAGGTTTTAAGGAACACTGAGGGTGTTTTTGTTTTAACATTCTATTAAACAGTCACTCTCTTTCACACACACACCCCTTGGCTTATTGTTTTGCTTTTGTTCTAAATATTCAGAACACAGAGATTTAAAAGAGATGTATGTTTTGAACTTAGATGAATTTTTTAAATTTTTATTTTAAAAAATAGTCATCTGATCAATTTAAAATTTCACATGATGTTTGTGTAACCACAAGTGGGTAACCTGGTCTGTGTGAAGTGTCATTTTCAAAATGATATTTCAGAAAATTTCACCAAGGAGTCCTATGACATGACTGCAGAACTGATGTAAGAAGCGTTTTGTTTTTTGTTTGTTGGTTTTCCTAAATGGGAGAAATTGAAGAAAAAGGACCTTTCCACAGGGAAGGTCCTATGAAGAAGAACAAGAGAAAAAGTATTTTTAGTATCTTTAGAACACGCAGGGGGAGAGATTTAATAAAACAGAAGAGGCTTTGAAGACGGCAACACTGCAGAGCTGTGACAGCAGGTAAAATGTTTGTCTAGTGATGGCCCGAGGCAGGAATAGTAGTTCTAGGGCAAACCCAGGGCAGGCATCCAGCCATCTTGGAAGCTGTTGTTTAGATAAAAGCATTCAAAACTGTGTTAAAACCCTCCAACGAAGCTAACGTGAAGAAATTCCTAAGGTTCATGCCTTCTAAATGGTTTTGAGTCATAGGTGCAAAGGCATACGGAGAAACACCACTTGAGAGCCTCGCTTTAAGAAGTCACCTGTATCATGCAGACACACCACACAGCTTTCTAGAATGTTGAAATACGTACCCCAGCTTTCTATAGAACTGAAGAAGTATCTTTATCTTTAGAATTCAACAGAATTTTCAAACCCAGCCTCCTCCAAGAGCTGGTGTTTGGTCTACCTTAAACTCACTCAGATTTCCTTGAATCAGGACTTGTCACCTGTCTACTCTGGCTGATCTGCAGCTCAGAGGGTACCTGCAAAGCACTTCGCACTCCTTTGTGCTGCCTGTGTCAGGGAAACTTGCTTTATCATACTACTACTTTTTGACAAGAGAACAGAGACATTCCTAAATAATCCATTCTTTTTAACTGGTAAAATATTATATTTTGCTTATAAGGATTTACAATAACTATTCTACTATTGCCTGCTGATGGAGGCCCTGAAGAGTGGTTTCTACTTGTGGACTGTGTATGTATAACAATAGCCTTAATGAAAAGGAGAAAGGGACAAGGGACTCCCAACTCCACAATCTGTCACGTGAAATTTCCAAAGGCAGGATCTTTTCTAATACTAGGATTTGGGGAGGGAGGAGTATGAGCATGCCCAGATGATTAATTCCCCTTTTGAGTATAAATAGCAGTTAGGAAAGACAGCTACTTAAGACTTTTTCTCCCTTCTTTCAGAGGTTTTACTCACATCCAATAAGAGATCCTTTATCTCCTTCCACAATATCCTTTTTTTATCTTTTTTATTAATAGAGCAATCCATGCAGGGAGACTGCAGTCCCCCAAAATGCTTTCATCTCTGTCCTAAACAAATTGGAAACTGTTAGCAAAAGGTATAGGGAAATAGAGATTGATGGGCTAAGTCTTCATTCTTCTAATGAAAATTATGATTTTTTAAAAAAAACAAAATGAGTTTTTTGTTTTTCTGGTTTCCTTGAAGCTCCCCACATGAAGTACTACTGTCTGAAATACTTGCTTTAATGCTGGACTCCCACATCACAAATGACATTAAGGAATGCCATAAAAGAGCATCTTCCATGCTTTGATGTAGAGTGCCCAGGCACGTATGTTCACTGCAGAGCTGACCAGTAAGTATTACGACATGGTACCTGTGATCAGGCTAAACCTAAAATGGGAGGCTAAGTATCCCAAAATTTCCTTCACTAATTGGTTGTGACTTGAAAATCAAACTAAAGGAAGATTATTCAAACGCTGTATCTGAACACTTGCTATTTGTATTCCAAAATATGCTACTAGGGGCTGACATACAGTTCAGCCCAATGAGTGTTGAAAGACAGAGAAACATCCTAGTAATTGATACAGAAGACAGGAAATCCTCACTCATCCGACGCCCTTTAGCAAGACTTTCCCTTCACAAGGGGGTCACACCACCCTTATTGGCTTCTGTTATTCCAGTTGGGTGCAGAAATACTGACAGGGAAAAACAGAAAGATGACGGGGAAGAGACGCCAGAGCCTAGAAGAGCATAAATACTCTTGCTGTTGAGGTTCTGCTGAGGGCATTTATAAAACATTTAGAAATGTAACTTCCTTTGCAGATGGGGCAAGACACCTGGGTTCAAAATGAAAGCAAAAGACTCTGGCAACAGCTAAAGCTTTCTGAAAATCTCTCTCCTCCAAAGTTCTAAGGGGAAGTGTAAACCAACCACGCCCATGGTTAGATGAACAAATTGTAAGTAACTCTAAGAAAATCCCTTGTTATTTTTTATTTTGCTTTACTAGAACATATTTAAAGGAATTGAGAATCCAGAGAAAGTAGGTTATTATGGAAAACATTCCCCTTGGCCCTTAAAATCACTGGGTTTGGGTTATTCACTTAGAAGTTCTACTGTAATCAAGTTTTCCATCAGAAGAGAAACAGTTGTAGCCACTGAAATATGAGGCCTTTCTTCAATGGCACCCAGCAGAAAGGAAAAAATAAAAAGGAAAAAAATCTTCTTGCATTTGAAAGAGTTGCTAGTCTTAAATGAAAGATATTACCTTCCAAAAACAAGAGTGAAGGCTGACTAGTTCAAGTCAGAAACCCAGGGTTGAGGTTTCCAAGGCCCTTTTATTAGGGGAGGGTCCCCTTTATAGCACAAGACTTCACATATGTATTGACAACAATCAGATTAGTTCTTAAAAATTAGGGAGAAAAAAGGGAAAAACAAAACAGATGTACTTTTTATATATATTGAACATAAATTAAAAGAATTTATAAAATGGTCACCTTTCTTACAGAATAAATGCAGACTGAATTATAAATGCACCTCCAGGTTTAAGTTGTTTGAGTTGTTTTTGTTTCATTTTCCAAAAATAAATAAATAAAATTTGCTCTTAAGTTTTGGATCCACCTGTGCCACAGCAGGACTCTCAATCATTACTGGGCTTTCTTCCCATGGTTGCTCTTGTGCTGAGACTTTGGGTGTGCCGGGCTTACAGATTTCACTGGCCCATCAGAGCGTACACCATCTTTTCGGGGTGGCATTCGCTCATTAATTCGGTCCAGACCTCGGGCTTCTTCAAAACTCCGGATCTTGTGCTGAAGCGAAAATCCTCTGATGGCTAGAGAAAAACAGGAAAGGGGTGGTGGTGAAGAGTGCTCAGTTAGGCAGCAAAGCAAAAGCTTAAAAGAGTTTCTTAGCACACAGCGACCTCCTAAAGAAAAACAGAGAAAGGTAGCTATGGAGCACATGTCTGGTGAAGGTAAGAGGCAATTTTCGATTGAATCAGACTTGTCTGAAGCTACTGCTTCCTTAAGGCCCAAAGGGCATCAGAAACTGAAAATAATTTTCATAAAAGCTTAATATGAATAATCGTGGCAGAAGTATACTTGACCAAAAGCTAACGAGTTCTTACTTAGCCCCAAAACATTTGAGAGAGAGTTTCTTAAGGGCCAGAAACATGCTCAATGCTAAAAAAAAAAAAATGCAACATTAGAATAATAGAGAACAAGTTAAACACAGAGTAGTTGCTTTAAGTACAAACATCACATTAACCACAAAAAAAAAGTAAAAAAAAGAGTTAATCTTTTTGTTTAGGACAGCTTTTTATCTTGCACAACCAGGAGCTGAACTTAAGTTAAAAACCATCAAAATAGTTTCTAGATATTTTCCTTCTGATTCAACTTTTGTATCGTCAAAGAAAGGCATTCCCATTTTGAACCATCTTACCTAATAAAATAATTAAATTTATAACATAGGTTTACCAATTCCAGTGGTTTTCACCCACAAATTCATAGATAGTTACTTAATATATGTTTCCATAGAAACAAAGATAATTTAGCTTGAGTGCTTTAGGGCAACCTCAGAAACAAACAATTAAATTCGAGTCTACTTTTGTCTCTGCTCTTGAGATTTTAGAGTCATTAGGTAAAGAGGCTGACCTGTTTGAATCTCTTAATAATCAAAGGGACATCTCTTGTATATGGAAGGGACACAGAATCAAACCACACAACTTCTCATGACCAGTTGCTTAAGCTTCAGCCACCGCATTAAAACTGATGGAGCCCAGAAAGGACGGAGGCTATAATGAAGGTCATTGAAAATTACTACAGATATGGGACACAAAGGAAATGCTCACTTTGTGCACATGCCTAGAAATATGTATTCCTTTTCTCATTGTTACAGTTCTGGTGATGCAATAATAAAAGATGTGCAATGTTGATAAAACTTTTCAACACTAGTAGACAGACACATGATTACATCTATCAGAGTAATAGGCCATACCTTCCCGGGCCTCTACCGCTTCTACTGTGGCTGTAAGAGGGCAGGAGCAGTGGCATGCAAAAATGAAGACAGAAAAAGAGTGAGTAAACCAACAGCACTGCTGCCAGCACAGACATCCCACAGTCCCACCCTTTAGCCTATCCCCATCCCTACAAGTCAACTAGTTAGAGAAGCAAGAGGATTACTGCGAGAGACTAAACTGGAGGTGGGGTGAGTTTCTAATATTTTTAACACTTCAGGTAGCAGGGGAACATTGCTCTCTTCATTTTAAATAGCCAACTGCTATTATACTTCATGGCTTGACATCCACATATTAAAATAACTTGTCCTATCAAATAATTTAACATCACAGCATTCTTTAGTTTGTAATAGCTCAGATGGTATTAAATGAGCTGCTGCTGGGTCTTATTTAAGAAAACTTATGGACAACTTCCTATTGCTCTCAAGTGACTAATTGCTTTCAACTGTCCTTTTTAATTACTTAATAAAATAAGAGTGGCCTTTGAACAGCAGACTGGCATTTGGAAGGCGAGAAAAACAGGTTACAAGGGAGGGCTATTTCCTGTCTGGGACCGGAGTACTAAGCTAGCAAAGGCATACAACTATTCAATTCCTGCTGCAAATTCCTGTACCCATCTGGGCTTAGAGAGATGGCAGAGGCTGACATTTCCGACCCATATGGCTTCCATTCTGTGTGCCAGAGAGCAGGCCAGTAACTAAGAAAGCCCTCTTCTCCCTCAGTGATGGAAAAGGAAGCAATTTAAAAATTAGTACCAACCAGTAAACTTCCTTGCATCTTCTTTTTCAGACAGTAAACCCCCTAATACATGAAAAGGTTACAAGTTGTAGGAAGAAAGATCCTCTTAGGCGAACCCTGTCCATTCCTCCGATACCAACTTTCTAAAAGAAGGCAGGGAAGAATAGCGAGCAGTGACAGTTTGCTGTTCCTGAAGCACTGCACAGCAATACCAGAGGAGAAACTGAAAGAACTACAGAGTCAACTACCCAACACAATGTGGAAAATGGATACTTGGAATCCACTTGTCAAGTGTGTACATTTGTCAACCATATGTAGGCTTGTGTCGAAGCAATGTCATATCTTCTCTAATCTCCTTAAACAGAAAAATAAACTTCACAAGAAAACTACAGTGCCTTCTGACAGTACATCACTGACGTAACTGCTAGGAAGCAGGAGAACAAAGCAGTGCCTGAAACTGTACACTGAATGTTGGTCTAATTAGAGTTTAAAAGCTATGTGGTAAAATGTGTGCTAGTTATTACATTGTTTTGGGCCTTTCCAGAACTACTTTTTGGACTGGGTATTAAGATAGAGCCTGCACTGAGGGACGTTATAGGAAACAGTCATGTAAAACTAACTGATTTTCTTTTCTTTTTAATATCTTTACTGAAATATAATTCATACATCATAAAATTCACTTGTTAAAGTATACAAGTCAATGCTTCTTCTATATTTAGAGTGGTGCGGCCATCACTGCAATCTGTGTTTAGAACGATTTCATGACCCCAGAGGGAAACCTCCAGCTCCTCTGCAGTCACTTCCATTTCCCTCCCTCACCTCTTCCCCTTAACCCCGGTTAACCACTCATCTACCTTCTGTCTGTACATTTGTCTGTTCTGGGCATTTCATATAAGTGGAATCATACAGTATGTGGTCTTCAGCGACTGACTTCTGTCACTTAGCATAATGTTTTCAGTGTTCATGCGTGCTGAAGCATGTACCTGTATTTCATTCCTTTTATGGCTGAAGAGTATTCCATTGTGTATAACATTTTGTTTAACCAGTTAATGGACATGTGGGTTGTTTCCATTTTTTGCCTATTATGAAGAATGCCATTTATGGACATTTCTGTACAGGTTTTTGTGTGGACATATTTTCACTTCTCTGGGGAATATATAATTAGGAGTAGAATAGCTGAGCAGTATGGTAACTCTATGTTTAACAGTTTGAAGAACTGCCAGTATGTTTTCCAAAGCAGCTGTACCGTTTTACTTTCCTACCAGCAGTGTATGAGGGTCCCAATTTCTCCACATTTCTCATCAACACTTCTTATTATTAATTGTCTTCTTTATCGCAGCCATCCTAGTGAGTGTGAAGTGGTACCTCACTGTGGTTTTGATTTGCGTTTCCTGAGTGTCTAATGATGTTGAATACCATTTCATGTGTCATTTGTATGTCTTCTCTGGAAAAATGACAATTTAAATTCTTTACCCATTTTTAATTGACTTGTCCTTTTATTATTCAGTTTTAAGAGTTCTTTATATTTTCTAGACATCAATCCCTTATGAGGTATATGATTTGAAAATATTTTTACCCATTCTGTGGGTTGTCTTTTCACTTTCTTGTGGTACCATATGCAGCACAAAACTTTTTAATTTTGATGTAGTCCAGTTTATGACTGATCTTATGGTCTTTGTGAATCTTGTTCTGTTCTGGCTTTCTTCTCTATTTTGGCTACTAGGAAGCCTGGAGTCAAATTTGTGGCTCACTATTGGCTTTAGTTTTGTTTTTCTTTGTGCTCCAATTTCCAAGCATATTTATTTTACTTCATTGTGTTTTACATATACTGTAATTCACACACATCCCTCTTGGAACGAGGTGGGGCATAAGTGAATGTATGTTACAAGGCCATATGGGATATTGTTGATGAAAAGGTCTCCAAGTAATGTTACATGAATGATAAAAGGTCTTTTTTAGCTGATGCTCCAGTTTGCCAATGAACCTGTGGAACTGAAACTCAGATGTGAAAATAACAAAATAAAAATTTCCTGCAATCAATAAAAGAGAATAAGCAACTCTAAAAAGTTGGCTTCAGCTTTAGTTTTGTTCTTCTCACACATTCCTGAAGATTTTTATCAATTTCAGAAGTATCAAGGACAGGACTGTCTCATATTCAAATCAGGAATAAAGAGAAACTGGATATACTGGGACTGAGACCCCCAAAAAGTGACCGAGAATTATAAACAAAGAAATTCCCAAATAACATGTCTATAAAATTCTCCTTGTTACTTGTCCCCAATTTGCAGATTTGCTCTCTCAAGGTCTTGAAAAAAATTGGTATAGATTAAAACAACTTTGTGGATCAGCAAACTTTGAAAACTTTCCAAGTAAAGATGCTATAGGACATTCTTTTTCTTCTTTACTCATGTTACTTCCTATTACTCCAAAATATCCTTGTCAGTGTTGCTCTCAGAATATCTCACATGACTAATTACTAAACAAAGCAATGGTGGGAAAGTACTCTGCTTACAAAACCTGCACATTTATTTGAGGACCAAAAAGAACCTTAATCTGAAATAGCTTACTGAGCCTTTCTGTGAAATTAAAAGAATTAAGAAAATAAATTGTAGGCCAGGTACGGTAGCTCATGCCTGTAATCCTAGCACTCTGGGAGGCTGAAGTGGGAGGATTGCTTGAGATCAGGAGTTTGAGACCAGCCTGAGCAAGAGCGAGACGCCCTCTCTACCAAAAAGAGAAAAAATTAGCTGGGCATGTGCATGCGCCTGTAGTCTCAACTACTTGGGAGGCTGAGACAGGAGGATCACTTGAGCCCAGGAGTTTGAGGTTGCAGTGAGCTATGATGATGTCACTGCGCTCTACTCTACTTCCAAGGAGAAACCATTCAGTCTTCCTTTTAAATAGCTAAACTCTGCCAGCCATGGTGGCTCATGCCCTATAATCTCATGACTTTGTGAGCCCAAGGCAGGAGGATTGCTTGAGGCCAGGAGCTTACAACCAGCCTCCTGACCAACATAGCAAGACCCTCATCTCTGCAAAAGAAATTAGCCAGGCATGGTGGTGCACACCTGTAGTCCCAGCCACTTGGGAGGCTGAGGTGGGGGGATCGCTTGAGCCCAGGAGCTCGAGGCTGCAGCAAGCTATGATCCAGCTACTGCATTCCAGCCCGGGCAGTAGAATAAGACCTCTGTCTCTGTCTCTCTGTCTCTCTCTCTCCATATATATAAATAAATAAACAAATAGATAAAATTTAATATTTC
The DNA here is from genome assembly GCA_004363605.1 of Indri indri. Classification (NCBI taxonomy): domain Eukaryota; kingdom Metazoa; phylum Chordata; class Mammalia; order Primates; family Indriidae; genus Indri; species Indri indri. The sequence goes on along the minus strand of RJWJ010009050.1, from coordinate 9,413 downwards.
AGTATTCATTTTGAAAGAGAAGGAGGAATTCAATCCTATAAAAAGAAAAACGAGGTTGTTCCTATTGGTCAATAGTAATAAAATTTCCACAAAAGGGAAAGGATTTCTATAAATGGTAGGATGGTTAAGCACAGTGGCGGGTGCCTACAGTCCCAGCTACTCAGGAGGCCGAGATAAGAGGATTACTTGAGCCTGGGGTTAGAGGCTGCAATATGTTATAATCGTACCTGTGGATAGCTCCTGTGCTCCAGCTTGGGTAACACAGGAGACCCTATCTCTCATTGTTATTATTATTTTTTTAAGACAAGGTCTTGCTCTGTCACCCAGGCTGGACTGCAGTGGTGCAGTCATAGCTCACTGCAGCCTGCAACTCTGGTTCCCCGCCTCTGCCTCCCAAGTATCTCGGACTACAGGCACGTGCCCAGCTAATTAAAAAAAATTTTTTCTTAGAGAGGGTGGTCTCTGGGCAACCTCCCTGTTGCCCAGGCTGGTCTCCAACTCCTGGCCTCAAGTGACCCTCCTGCCTCCTCAGTGGCTGGGATTACAGGCACCCAGTGCTCCAGGCTCTTAAAAAAAAAAACTTAAGTAGAAACAATTCAATAAAACGAGGGAGGCAAAAACACAGCGAAACTTTAGTTTAAGATAATGCTTCAATTCCAGTTTCACCCACGGAATTAGTCATCCAATGATGTGATCTCCTGTCTCCCCCCGCCTTTGTTTTACCAGATCTATGTTTATTCCGACAAATATCAATCTTTTGATCCAGGATTCCATAAAGCCCTCTCCTAAGAAGTCAGCTCCCATAAGATTTTTAGAACTGATCCTCTGAGTGAAGAGGAGATTGTGGCGCTGGAGTAGAATGTGGCTGTAGCCCCCAAAATTGCATTCAGGTATAAAATACACACAGGAGGCATATCATGTGCACCATCTGAAGTATACAGCTCAATACATGTTTATATATGTATACACATGCGTAACTACCAGCCTGATAGCAACCTAGAACATTCCTAATATTCCACAAGTTCCCTGTGTCCTTCTGGGTCAATATTCTCTCACCAGGGGAAGCCCCATTCTGACTCCTATTATCACTGATTGTTCTTAAACATCATATAAATCAGACAGTCTGTGCTTTTCTGTGTCTGGCTTTTTTAGTTTGCCATAATGTCTGTGAGATTCAACCATGTTGTTGCGTGTCTCCATATTATGTTATTTTTTTAAATTTCTGGGTAGTATTCCATTGTATAAATATTAATATAACACAACTGATTTATCTATTCTACATTTGGGTTGTCTCCATTTTGGGCTATTATAAATAAAGCTACAGTGAACATTCTCATGTACATCCTTTGGTGAATATACGCACTAATTTCTCTTGAATACATAGCAGGTGTGGAATTGCTGGGTTATAGGGGAGACATACATTTAGTTTTACTGCCACATAGTTTGCCAAAGTGGTTAAATAACTGAACCAATTTACAAGTCCTCCAGCAATGTATCTAGTTCTGTTTCTCCACAAGCACACCAGTACTTGGTATTGTTAGATTTTTTAATGTTAATAATTCTAGTGAGTATATAGTGGTATCTCACTGTGGTTTTAACATCCATTTCCCAGATGAATAATTATATTAAACATCTTCTCATATGCTTATTGGCCATTTTGATACCCTCCTTGGTGAAGTGTCTATTAAAATCTTTTGACCATTTTTTAAATTTGCTTTTTCTTATTGATTTGTAGTTCTTTATATATTCTGAATACAAGTCCTCTGTCAGGACATATTATTGCAAAAATCTTCTTCCAGTTTGTGGCTTGCCTTTTCCCTGTCTTAATCATGTATTTTTATGAAGAGTTGTTCTTAATTTTAATGAAATTCAGTTTGTTGGTATTTTTAAGGTTAGTACTTTTTGTGTGCTACTTAAGGACTCTGCCTACCCCAAGGCTTATTCTCCATGTTTTCTGCTAGGAATTTTATTGTTTTACCTTTCACATTTAAGTTATAATCCATTTGGAATTAATTTTTGTCTATGGAGGAAAGTAAGAGTCAAGACTCTGCTGCCCCTCAGATGTATAAGCAATTGCTCTAGCACCATTTACTGAAAGAAGGCCCAATTTTTAATTTTACGTCCGCTGCTAGGTAACGGGAGTACACCTTCCATGAATGGAGCATTCAGGTACTCACCAGTCTCAATAGTCTGCTTCCCTCCTGAGAGGACGCCCAGAGGGAGTGTACCTGTAGGCGTCAGGCCCTTGAGAGTCAGCACACTCTCACTCTCTTCCCTGCAAAGGAAGATCAAAGCCCTGGGTTAATGCCAGGGAGCCCACCATTCAGCACTTCAAAGATACTCAAAGGAAGTTAAGAAAAAAGCGTAGAGGTAGAGGACAGGTTCTCTTACCTCTGAACCCTTCCCTGACTCAAAGAAAGGGAAGTTTTTTGTAAATATTCCAACTTTAAAAAATCAGCCAGTTATTTTTCAACGAGAACCACTTAGCCAGGCAGTGTTCTAATGTTTCCCATATATCATCCCATTCAATCCATTTAGCAACCCTGTGAGGTAGGTCCTATTATTATTTCTATTTCATAGGCACAGAGATGAAACTCAAGATCACACAGCCAAGAAGAGCCAGCAGGTGGGCACTGGAAGTCTGGCTGGAGTCCACACTAAACTACCACATTCACTATATCAAAGCTAGCACCAAACGAATGTTTGCTGGAACATTTTTAGTCACTTTAATGTGTAGGTTTGATATAATCTGCACTGAACCTGAAGTCTTGCATTTCCAATAACAAATTCCAATTCTAAAAAAAGTGTCCTGAAATCAACTCGCAATTTACTCTTAAAATGCCTTTAACCCACACTGTAGTGACAGACATCCTTACCGAAGAACTGAAAAGACCCGTGCCATCTTCCCAATGGCTCTGATCTTATTCTTGATGATCTCCTTACGAACTGTAGTGCCTCCTTAGAGATACAAACAATAAGTGAGTTAAAGGAATGTCTTGGCAGGTTGTTTTTAAAAAATGCGGGATGAAGTGTCTTTCTTATTTAAGTTAAAGAAACTATTTTTTTAAAAATAAGAAATCAAGGCCTAAGTGTGTTGAAACAAACAAAAATCCCAGGAAGTTGTAATGAGCAAGAGAAAAAATAACCCAGAAGACAAAAAGATGAAGTAAAAACTTGGAGGTGCCACAAACAAGGCAGACTGAGTGGATCTATGGGAGGTAGGAACTTATTTGTGGTTCTGAAGTGAAGAATGAAACACACACGCATAAACAAACCTCACAAAGACAGTTGCTACAGCAAAGGTCTCTTCTGAGAATGCTGTGGGCCACCTTAGGATGCAGGGTTTGGCCTACCAAAGGGCAAGTAATCATTCCAGCAGTTGTCTTCTGCACATAAACATGGCCAGCTAGTTCTCCCAAACTTAGTGAGGGCTGCTTTCATTCTATAATCATCACTCACACTGGTGAGTTATTTCCTCACAATACTATTGACAACTGTGCAGTATTTTAAAAAGCAACATCAAAAAGGTTAACCCAAGACTTTATGGCTTTTTCTCATTTAAGATTCAGAAAATAGCCCACACGTGAGAAGCCAAGGTCCAGGCATGCGTCAGGTGGCTGCATTCAAAAGTCAAAAAAAGAAACATGGGCTCTCCTTCCTCACCTCCAGCTCTCAGTACCCTGCCGGATCATGCAGCAGGTCCAGAGAAAACATACACATTGAAACTAAAAGGGAGGACGGAGAGCCCGTGTGAAATTATTCTACCAATTAAAGATGTCTAAACAATAGACAGTGGTGGGACAGACAGTGAGTATTAAGCTCTAAGTACATTTTCGTCGGATACCTTTCTGATAGCTTGGAATGTAGTGATCTTCAGGGAGAAGAGACACCAAGAAACAAGGAGATGAAGATAGAAATATGAGAAGAGAAATTTAAGTTTACATGGAAGAGAGAAAAAAAAAATCAAAGTGAAATGCAATGAGAGAAGCAGGCTATTATTTTTATCAGCTCAAAAGAGATACTCTTGGTAACATGCTAGGACATTAAATTACAGATTTCTTCTGTCAGTATTTTCTTCCATTTCTTAAAAGTTTACATTTTACATTAATTCACATCTATTATTAGCCAACATTTTCTATCCTAACAGATCATGAAAATAACATTAGACAAAGACATCATTTGTGGAACAACAAATGATGCTGAAAACAAGGAACAAGAACAAAGAACAGAACAAAAAGTTTACAAATCTCTTAATAAGAACATTATGTTTTCTGTTTAATGGATTCAATATTTTCTCATCTTTCAGGGGATATAATAGTTCCTCCTTGTTAAAGTTTTGAATGTTCTTCAGAATTTCAAGTTCATTCAAGTTTCCTTTTGCTGTTTTTGTTGTGATGTCTTAAAGGCTCTCCTTAGGTGTCTGATATTCCTTGGTGTTTGCTCATGATTAAGAGTAAGAGACTAAAAAGCTTTCAGAGCTGGTGGGTAGAGATTGCTAACATGTGCTTTACACTGAGTGATCAGGGTGGGCCTTTGTCAGAGAACTGAGTGTGCATATGGTCATTTAATTCTCCTGCTTTTGGCAAGGTACTGATGCCCTCAGTTGTGTCTCCAGTCCAGAAATCCTTTACGCCTTTTAGAGATTAGTCTCCGGACTTGGAGAGGAGACAGTTGCCCAGTGGAAACTAGGACTCTAACTGCCTTTCAAACAGCTTTCGCCCAGTTTACTTATGTTAGCTCACTGCCCCCCGCTACTCCCCCTTCCCACAGTTCTAAATCCAGCAGTTGGTGCTGCCAATCCCTTTGCTTTTTGAGGATTCTGTGCTGGAACTCAGCATTCCCTATTGCTAAGAGGGGCTTGAGCTTTCCTTGAATCAGTTAAGTCAATGACACTAATGCATTTGTTTTCCAGTTTCCAAAAATTCCTACAAAAATTCCCCTATTTTTTGTAGGTGTATACTTTTTTTTAACCTTTTTTTACTGTGAAGTATAATAAACATACGGAAAAGTACACAAAACTGATACATAACTCAATGATTTGCTAAACAGCAAATGCCCATATAACCACCACTCAAGTCAATAAACAGAATGTTGCCAGGACCCCAGAAGTTCCCCTTAGTCCTCTCCTAATACTTATAGTTTCTCTCCTCCTGAAAGAGAATCATTCCCTTGACCTTCATTGAAATTATTTTCGTGCTGTTCATTACAGTTTTACCATGTAAGCACACATCCATAAGCACTAGTTTTCATTGTTTTTGAATTTTACGTAATTGGGGCAATCATGTATGTACTTTTTTGGTCTGGCTTCTTTTGCTCAACAACGTGTTTCTAAGATTTATCCATGTTTTCCCTGTTGCTGTAGTTCCCTTACATTCTACTATTTATCCTTTTTACTATCAATGGTCATTTGGGCTGATTCTGATTTTGGGGAATTAAGAATTAGGCTGCTATAAATATTCTTGTATATTTCTCTTTGATACATGTATGCATATATTTCTGCTGAGCACATTCCTAGGATTAGAATGCTTAGTCATAGGGTACGTATATGTTCAACTTTGGATAACAGTTTGGCATTATCTACTGAAGTGAATGTACCAATTTATACTTCTATATAAAAGCATTCCTGTTGCTACACATGCTTGCCAACATCTGGTATTATTCATCTCTAATTTTAGCCAATCTGGTAGGTGTGTAATATCATCCCATTATGGCTTTAATTTGCATTTTCCTGATTACTAATGTAGTTGAGTTATCTTTCCATATTTTTTACTGGCCATTTGGATATCGTCTTTTGTGAAGTGATTGTTCATATCTCACTTTATTAATCTGTGGGGTTTAAAAACATTTTTTTTTGGAGATAGGGTCATACTGTCCCCAAGGCTGGAGTGCAATGGCATTATCATAGCTCACTGCAGCCTCAAACTTCTGGGCTCAAGTGATTGATCCTCCCACCTTAGCCTCCTGAGTAGCTGGAGTCCCGTGCACGCCACCACGCCTAATTTCTCTAAAAAATTTGGTACAGATAAAGTCTTGCCATGTTGCCCAGACTGGTCTAGAACTCTTGGCCTCTAGCAATCCTCCCGCTTCAGCCTCCCAAAGTACTAGGATTATAGGTGTGAGCCACCATGCCTGGCCCCTTACATCTTATTTTTTTCAGAGTCTATTTCATGTAATATTAATTTATCCACATCAGCTTTTCTTTGGTTAGTGTTTGCATTATATATTTATTTCTGTCTTTTTACTTTCAAACTTTCTATATATTTATGCTTTGGATTGCTCCTTTGTATAAAACATTGTTAAACTTTTTTTTTTTAATCCTGACAATCTGTCTTTTGTCAATTTACATTTAATAAAATTGCTGATATATTTACTGTCATCATTAGATTTGTCCTACTATTATATGTACCTTCCCTCATTTCTTGCCTTCTTTCGAATTATTTTTTTCATCATTTTTTTCTATAACTTAAAAGCTATATAATTGAAACTGTTTTCTTACAGGTTATATTAGAGATTACAGTGTGCATCTCTTAATTATCAAAGCATAATGTTAATGGATACTTTCCCCTCTTTTCAGATAATGTACAGCCCTCGCACTCTTTGACTCTCCTTATCCCAAAATTATTGTCATATATTTTCAATCTTTTAAATTCAACAAACGTTATTGCTTAATAAAGTCTACATTTGATTTACCCACATATTTTCTGTCATTTTTACTCTTTATTCCTTCCTGAATCTCCAAGCTTCAATCTGGTATTTTCCTTCTGCTTGAATAATATCTTTTAGAATTTTATTTAGTGTGTGTCTCATGGTAATTCTCTTACTAAAATTTTAAGTGGGGAGAGAGACTGAAAAATGTTTATGTAACCTTCATTCTTGAAGGGTATTTCTACTAACAAAATTCTAGGTTATCAGTTATTATCTTTCAGCACTTTGAATATATTATTCCATTATTTTCTTCTTCCATTGTTTCCATGAAGAATCTACTATTAGTTTAATTGTTCTTTTTTGAAAGTAATCTCATTTATCTTTTTGTGACTGCTTTAAAGATTCTTTTTTCTTTGTCTTTTGTCTTAAGCACTTTTACTATCATGTGCTTAGGTGTTGTTTTCTTTGTATTTATTCTGCTTGCATTTACAGGGCTTCTTTAATCTATGGCTTAAAGTCTTACTGATTTGGGAAAATTTTATCCATTATCTTTTCAAATATGGCTTCTACCTCATTCTCTTGCTCCTCTTCTCTGGGACTCCAAACACACATATAGTATTCATTGTAGCCTCCATGTCTCATGCTTTCTGTGTGTATGTATTTTCCTTTTTTCTCTTCATGCTTCATTCTAGATGTTTCTTTGGATCTATCTTCTAGTTCACTTACTCTATGTTTAGCTTTATTGAATCTGCTGTTAATTCACTGTTGAGTTTTTTAATTTGTTATTTTATTTTTGAGTCCTATCTCAATCTGGTCTTTTATGTCCTTGAACATAGTAAGCACAGCTATATTTTGTTTTAGTATAGTTATTTTAAAGTTTAATCTGATAAAGCCAATGCCTTGAGAACCTGAGGGTCTATTTGTATTTTTGCTATTTCTCATTCATGTTGTTACATCTCTTTACATTCCTGGTTATTTTTTGTTGTGAACCATATATTCTATTTGAAAGACTATTTGTAGAAATCATTTATGGTTCTACATGATGTTATCTTAGTCCAGAAAGGTTTGCTTTTCTCAGGTATCTGGGACTACCTTATTTAAACTTCAGGGATTGAAATAATTTAAAGGTAGGTTATATTCCCTTCCAGGGCTGTCCTATTTCCAGCTCATTCTTACTCTTACATAGATGTAATCTTTGGGGGTCCCAGACCAAAGCACTCACATCACCCTTGGCAAGCCTGAACCCCCAATTTTTTTAGCTTAGCCACAAAAGGCTATCAAGAGGGCTGCTCAATCTCTTACCCTCCTCTTTTGAAATCCATGAATATCCTTAAATGAGAAATGATGCCAAATGTTGGTCTTACCTCTCTGGATTTCTGCCTTTTTTCAGGTCTCAACTTAGTAATTCTTTTTTTATCCTTGAGACAGAGTCTCACTCTGTTGCCCAGGCGAGTGTCGTGGCATCAGCCTGGCTCACAGCAACCTCAAACTCCTGGGCTCAAGCAATCCTCCTGCCTTAGCCTCCTGAGTAGCAGGGAGGCACTTGCCACCGTGCCTGGTTAATTTTTTCTATTTTTAGTAGAGACAGGGTCTTGCTCTTGCTCAGGCTGGTGTCGAACTCCTGACCTCAAGCAATCCTCCCGCCTCAGCCTCCCAGAGTGCTAGGATTACAGGTGTGAGCCACCGCGCCCAGCCGCAACCAGGTAATTCTTCACTACTTTATTCATTTTCTGATGCTTTCAAAACAAACTCAAAAAGTATTTTGTCTAACTTTTCCAGCTGACTTCATAGGGTTGACCTAAACTATTCAGTCTGCCTTTGATGAAGTAGAAATCCTTAGTTTATATCACTTTTAAAAATTCCAAACTTTTATCATGGTTTTAATGTAGTTTGAGAAGGGAATGGAATTACAAGTGTGTTCAATTCACCATCTTTACCTAAAAGGTCTTTTTTCATTTCCTTTCAAGAAAAAAATACATATATCAGCTTATATCCATACACTTTGGCAAAAACTGGGAATGAGAAGATTCTATCCATTTACTTTTGCACAGAGTATCTAACACATTTTCTATGTCAGCTCCTGTAGCCCTACTTAATTCATATTTTTAAAAAATAGATGTACTTCATATCATTCAATTCACTCTATCTCAACAAATATTTACCTGTTGTGCTCAATGCACTATACTTGTGTTTAGAGGGCTATAATGGTGAGCAAAATCCAATTTTGTCCCAGGACTCAGGGAGTTTATAGTTGAGGGGGGTGTGAAACATATCAATCATGTAGTGATATAAATCAATGTAAAACTGAGACTCTAACAAATACTAAGGAGAGGTACATAGTGATATGAGAGCATACCAGGGGTACTGGGTCTAGTTAGGAATATCAGAAATGTCTCCCATGAGGAAGTAACAATAAGTTGAATAGAAGCTAACTAGAAGAAAAGAGGAGAAAGGAAGCTTGACTAAGGGAAATAATATTCCAGGTAGAGAATCTAGCATATAGATATACCATAATTGATTTACGCAGCTTTCCATGAGGGATATTTAGACTGTTTTGAACCTTTTGTTATTAGAGATAATACTTCAATAAATATTCCCAGATACCATTTTTGGCATACTTCTATAAGCATACCCTTATGGTAATGAAGAATCCTTTCTTAACACATAAAATAGAGTTCCTAATAATTTCTATTTCCACTTATATTTGAACATAAATTTTACTACATCTCTTTCTTCTATATTTCATCTTCCCCTAACTTAAATTCTTT